>SJYA01001140.1:1564859-1624450 GCA_006410615.1 Neotragus moschatus | reverse complement strand
GGGGCGGGGGGGGCAGGGGGGGGAAGGAGAGTCCATGACCTTCTTTGCAATCAATTCACTCAGTAAGAAAGAAGGCCCCCTGCACTGCTGTGTATAACAATGTGACCCCCCCCCCCCAGATAAAAGAAGACTCAACAGGGAACCCCTTTACAGTAATCACCCATCTGGTATAAGGGCCCTCGTTACAGAGCCTCAGAAGGGGTGTGTGTAACTTCGATCTACCTGTAGGAGCATGGGGAGCAGGGAGAGGAACTGGGTTTTTTTTAAGGCGATTTTAAATTACAATGGGGGGGGACTTCCCTGGTGGTCCAATGGCTAAGACTCCAAGCTTCCACTGCAGGGGGCATGGATTCAATCCCTGGTCAAGGAACTAAGATCCCACATGCCAAGTGGCTCAGCCAAAAATAGAAAAAAAAAAAAAGACAAAGAAAACCCTACAATGGGGATGCCTATTATGACAGTACTGATTCTAGTAAAAGCTTAAGGCGAAACCTCCGGATTCAGCAAAGCTCAGAGTGATGCAAGCTACAAACATGAGGCCCAGTTATGTAAAACGAAGCAAGAATAGAAATGCTGCCCAGGATGAGCAGGGGAAGGTGAAAACTGGGTCAGAGCCATGCAAAGGGCTTTGCTGCCCATTTACTGAGAAGAGTGCAGCTAGGGAACTTGCTACTTCAGGGGACAGACCTTACCCTTTGCAGTTTCATCTTGTTCTTCTCTGCAGAGCCTCTGACCAGTTTCTTAGTTATCTGAAAGGAAAGACACTGAAATGAGAACATGGGTTGTTTCAATCACTTTAACACGTTTAACACACTGAACTGTCCTTGAGGGGAGGTCTCCAGGGGGGCAACACTCTGCAAAACAATGGAAACTTTTCTGGGTGACGGTTCCAGCAAACAAAACCAGAAGGTCTCGGCTGGGTCATAAGCTTCAATGAAAGCACATAAGTGTACATGTGGAGATATTAAGGGAGGCCGGAAGGCAGATGACCAAAAATGGAGGCCAAGTTTGGTATCAAGAGCCACAGGCAGGGCCCTGGTGCTGGGGAAACACAGAGCAGCAGGCCTATAAGCAACTGTGGAGGCCGAGTCCTGAGTCCTGCAGACACCCAGCCCTGCACAGCTGCCCCTTCTACTTCTCTCCAGGAAGGCTGACAGTGGAGGTTTTCTGTGACTCCAGGCACACCTTGCTTTCTTTCGCTTCCAAGATAACACGTTTAAAAAAAAAAAAGTGGCAACTCTACACTGGGCAAGTCTTATTAACGCCATTTTCCTAACAGCATCTGCTCCCTTTGTGTCTCTGTGTCACATGTTGGTAATCCTCAAATTTCAAACGTTTTCACTGTTATATGAAATGTCATAGTGGTATGCTGATCAGTGCTCAGTGATCCTCGATGTTACTACTGCAAAGACCACGACTCACTGAGGGCTCAGACGACGGCATTTTCTGCAGTGAAGTTTTTTTTTTTCTGGCCACACTGTGCAGCATGTGGGATCCCGGTTCCCTGACCAGGGATTGAACCCACTTCCCCTGCAGTGGGAGAGCAGTCTTCACCACTGCATCACCAGGGAAGTTTCACAGTTAAGTATTTTTTTAATTAAGGTATGTACTTTGGGCAACCAACAGAGCCACGTGACTTGCTTTACTGTGACATGCACTTTATTGCAGGGGAATCTGAAACCAGATCCGTACTAGCTCAGAGGTTTGCCTGTCATGTCTACAAATCAATACCATGCGACTCAAGCAAGACATGCATGGGCTTGGATTCCCGTGGGCCATGAACTTGTACTCCTTGCCCAGTGAGGCTTTACCTCTTAGAACATGGCGTGAACGTCCTGGATAAAGAGTCAGCAGGCCGGAAGTGGTGATCGGTCCAGAATCTTTATGCTCTAGAGCACAGTGTTCTCAATCGCCCTGCTGCATACTGTGCCTGGGCTGCAAGGACAGACCAAAACGCGTGGCTGGGCTCTCTCACCATGCTGGCAAAATGGCTCTATGGGGTCGCACAGAGTCGGACACTGAAGCGACTTAGCAGCAGCAGTAGGAATACACACAAGAAGTCCAAGCTAGTGGTCTAAGCTCCCTCCAGAGCAGGGTATCCTGGCAATCGCACCACTCACTGGACAAGCAATGGGGAGAATTTGGGCTGGAAAAAAATACCCCCCTGCCCGGGCTCATCTTATGCAACCAAGAAATGAGACAAGATGAACGATCAAAAGCCCATCTCTCTCGAAACTGTCTGACATATCAACAAAACTACATGAAAACAGTGCTTTCTCTCTTAGGGCAGGAAAGCCCGGCCTTAAGACTTCCTACAGATTAACACATACAGATAAGATACCTTTCTTACTCGGGACACACTGAGTCCTTTCTAGACCAAGCCTTCCCTCAGCAGAGGGCCGAGCCTAGCCATGTTAAAGCCACGTGAATGGCAGAGTGTTCAACCCCACCTCTCTAAGCCAGGTGCCCACAGAAACACCAAAGCTGTCTAATCAAGCGCTTAAGAAAAAGCATCCACTTCTCCAGCATCCGCACTGCCTGTCAAACCTGCAGACTTCACCCCCACAACAAAGGAGAAGGTAGCAGGGTTTGAAGGTGCTGTATCTATGTCACTGTCCTTTGTATTCCAAGAATACAGCACCAAATGTGACTGCCACACCCTGCTGTACTGGGGCATTCGTGGAGGAAGACGTGTTGGGTCTTGCCCATACTTGCTGAGATTCAGCTGCAGAATCAGGCCCCTTCCAAATCTTACCCTGTGTTGTGAGTCCAGGAATAAAAGAGTTCACATGACTACCAGGAGCTGGCATCATGATATCCAATAATCACAGCAACTACAATTTAACTTAAAACTAGTATCTCTTCTGCTTTACCATACATTTGGATAAACCTTACTGAACAGCTATAACTTTATCTTCTTGACATTTGGCCTAAGTATTTATAGAACTCTTTCAAAATACAGGTCACACATTCTACTTACCTGGAAAGTGTTAGTGTAGCAACTTGGTCGTGTCCAAATCTATTCAATCCCATGGACTATAGGCCACCAGGCTCGTCCATCTATGGAATTCTCCAGGCAAGAATATTGGAGTGGGTAGCCGTTCCCTTCTCCAGGGGATCTTTCCGACCCAGGTATTGAACCTGTGTCTCCTGCATTGGCAGGTGGGTTCTTTTACCTCCTAAGACACCAGGGAAGCCCTATCTGGACTCAGCTACCAAAAGTAAGACCAAGGATTCTAATATGAGGTTAAAACAATCAACTACAGAAGAGTCAAAACATATGTAACCACATCCGTGCAGCAAAATTCCTGCACTCTATTTGGGAGACTCCAGAGCCCCCTAGGTCTGGTAAGAGCAGTGGGAGGAGCAGCAAGGTGAGGAGGGAGGCCCCATAGCAGCTAGTACCCTGACAGAAGGGGAGGGAAAGCAAGTGGAGGGGAGACACGAATCTAAGTGCCCCAGGCGAGGGGGACTGTCAGCACGCAGACACTGACACAACCAGTCCTGTGAGCCTGCACTTCTGAACCACCACCCAGGGAAGCTCAGGACAAGTATCATCCATCAATGCTGAGAGTCAAGAGATGATAGAAATATCCATTGGGACTCCCCTGGTGGTCCAGTGGCTAAGACTTAGGGCTCCAAATATAGGGAGCCTGGGATTTGATCCCTGGTCAGATCCCGTATGCTGCAATTAATCATTCTCACGCCACAACTAAAGATCCCACATGCCACAATGAAGATAACTGGAAAATCCGTCAGGCTGCAACTAAGACCCAGGGCGGTCGGATAAATACTTTAAAAAAAAGAAAGAAAGAAATATCCGTCAACAAGACTGACTGTGCAAACTGCAGTTTATCCACACCACGGCACCATCTGCATACAGTATAGCAATTAAAAAGACATACATCTTCCCACCGGTGTAAAATACAGTTAAACACACCCTGGAATAAAAAAAGAAACATATTGACAGTATATGGCTCATGTAAGGTAACAAAATGATACTGTATATTCCCAGGGATCCTTCACATACACACCACACAGAACAATGTAAGACAACTGTAGTGGCAACCTGAGGGACAGGAAAAAACCAAAAGGGGCTTTGACGGTTCAGTGATACTTAAAAAACAGAGCATTTAATACTTGTATAATTTAAATTACCATAATTTAATATAATTTTAAAAGTTTCAGCAACTGTACAGAGGCAAGGTGTAGATTCCGGTACCACCACTGTATCCACACAGTCCTTTAGGGAACAAATACCTGAGTCAACAACAACATGGACTAATCACTCATGTCTCTGCAAAAAACGAGAAACAGCTCTATCCCAGGTGGTAAAAGCACTGAGGCCAAACAGCCATGCTTTGGCTAGTCAAGAGACTTGGAGTTACCTAGAAAAGGTGTTCCTAAGTGTTCTTTCAAAGTCAGGCTCTCTAGATGACGGACAGGATGATCTGCATTTTAATGAGCTGGGTCTCCCTCTCAGCCACACATGCACGCACACATGGAGCAGCTAATGTTTGGGGGTTCCCAATGCAGATTTATGATACCAAGTCCAGGATAAATTGAGCCCAATAAAAACCACACACATGACATGGGAATAAGAAACAATCTGCAAGCCTACAGCGAACTTCTGCCTACAATCTGCAGAAGAGAAGGCAGAGAGAAAATGGAAAAAGAATTTCCCACAGTAATAGGGGTCAGGAAGAACCTGGGCCCACAGCAAGGAAAGTTGTTAATGTTAGGTACCAACCACAAAAATCAACCACTCAGGAAATCTAGCACTCCTGAAAGTGAGGAGATAAACCAGAAACCGAGTGTGCAAGGCCCTCAGGCCATCTCCTGGTGGTCACTCCATTTCACTCTCACACGTGGGGTGTCACCCAGCATTAGGGGGTTCTATTCCACCCTGTGGGTGACTGGGGCAATTCTGTGCCACAGGCTGGTGGAGAGGGCTGTAAGGCCTCACCGCCTGCAGCATGAACTGTTTGCAAAGCTGAGTGATAACAGTCTTCTAGAACATCCAAAACCCCAAGCCTGTGTATGGAGTCAGATCAGGGTCTCAGAGGCAGGCTTTGGTAACTCAGCACACCCGGTTCATGCGCTCAGCATTTAGGCCAGTGCACAGGACGTAGCACTGCTTTGTGACAAGCCCCAACAGCGTGGCCTCCCAATCCTGGGACCTGGCTATGCGCATAAAAACAAACTTAAAAAACAAAGCTATGAAGGAAAATGAAAATGTGTACATGTCCTGTTCTCTGGGCTCACTAGCTGTCACCAGTCATGTGACATAGTCCTACAAAGCAGAAGCAGCAAGGATTCAGTGTGACTGGAGGGTCAAAACAGAACAAGATGGCTGATGGCATGGGACCCCAACTCAGGTTCTGAGAGTCTGGGTGACAGCTCAGATGGAAATTTAAAAGCTGAGTATCTCAGTCTGACACATCTAGAAACTCAGAAGGAAAAAAGATGACCCTGAACTTGATCGATATTTTGTGAACCTAAAGAGGAAGCCACTTTCCCCATTCTCCAATCTCCTCAGGAGATAAAAGAAATGGAATCGTCTAGAAAAATAGCTAATACACTAGGGACAGAATTTCAGAAAGCAGTCAAGGTAGGCAGTTTATGGTCAAATGAAGCAGGTAGAATAGAAAATAAACGACTTGCCCCAGGACCCAATCTTATGTGAAAATCCGACATGAACACATACAAGTGCTACAAGACCCTCAAACCACAGATACTGTGAAATATGCTTTGTGATTCTTGACTAATTGATTCAGTTCTACCCATAGGACCTCAAGGACAGGTGAGAATAGAGACATTTGCCATTATGTCCTTTGGAAGCCAATAATAGAAACAGAAATTTCCAAAGCCACCTGCCTGGGGCCTTAAACACGGAGCCAGGTCTTTTCTGTTCTCATTTCTCCAGGTGAGGTTTTAAGACAGGCGGTCATGAAAGCTGACCCTTCAAGATGCCCCGTTTTGTTCTTTCTGCCGTCTCTGGGTCTCGTCACCAATGCTGAGTGCTTACCAGCAATGACTGTATGACTCTTGTGTTGGAATAGGAGTGCCTGGAGCTGAAGTTAAAGGCTGACTTGAAGGACTTCCCTGGTGGTCCAGGGGCTAAGACTCTGCATTCCCAATGCATGAAGACCCAGGTTTGATCTCTGGTCAGGGAACCAGATCCCACAAATCGCAACTAAGAGTTCACATGCTGCAACTACAGACCCTGCATGCTGCAACAAAGATCAAAGACCCTATATGCTGCANACTTGCTTTACTGTGACATGCACTTTATTGCAGGGGAATCTGAAACCAGATCCGTACTAGCTCAGAGGTTTGCCTGTCATGTCTACAAATCAATACCATGCGACTCAAGCAAGACATGCATGGGCTTGGATTCCCGTGGGCCATGAACTTGTACTCCTTGCCCAGTGAGGCTTTACCTCTTAGAACATGGCGTGAACGTCCTGGATAAAGAGTCAGCAGGCCGGAAGTGGTGATCGGTCCAGAATCTTTATGCTCTAGAGCACAGTGTTCTCAATCGCCCTGCTGCATACTGTGCCTGGGCTGCAAGGACAGACCAAAACGCGTGGCTGGGCTCTCTCACCATGCTGGCAAAATGGCTCTATGGGGTCGCACAGAGTCGGACACTGAAGCGACTTAGCAGCAGCAGTAGGAATACACACAAGAAGTCCAAGCTAGTGGTCTAAGCTCCCTCCAGAGCAGGGTATCCTGGCAATCGCACCACTCACTGGACAAGCAATGGGGAGAATTTGGGCTGGAAAAAAATACCCCCCTGCCCGGGCTCATCTTATGCAACCAAGAAATGAGACAAGATGAACGATCAAAAGCCCATCTCTCTCGAAACTGTCTGACATATCAACAAAACTACATGAAAACAGTGCTTTCTCTCTTAGGGCAGGAAAGCCCGGCCTTAAGACTTCCTACAGATTAACACATACAGATAAGATACCTTTCTTACTCGGGACACACTGAGTCCTTTCTAGACCAAGCCTTCCCTCAGCAGAGGGCCGAGCCTAGCCATGTTAAAGCCACGTGAATGGCAGAGTGTTCAACCCCACCTCTCTAAGCCAGGTGCCCACAGAAACACCAAAGCTGTCTAATCAAGCGCTTAAGAAAAAGCATCCACTTCTCCAGCATCCGCACTGCCTGTCAAACCTGCAGACTTCACCCCCACAACAAAGGAGAAGGTAGCAGGGTTTGAAGGTGCTGTATCTATGTCACTGTCCTTTGTATTCCAAGAATACAGCACCAAATGTGACTGCCACACCCTGCTGTACTGGGGCATTCGTGGAGGAAGACGTGTTGGGTCTTGCCCATACTTGCTGAGATTCAGCTGCAGAATCAGGCCCCTTCCAAATCTTACCCTGTGTTGTGAGTCCAGGAATAAAAGAGTTCACATGACTACCAGGAGCTGGCATCATGATATCCAATAATCACAGCAACTACAATTTAACTTAAAACTAGTATCTCTTCTGCTTTACCATACATTTGGATAAACCTTACTGAACAGCTATAACTTTATCTTCTTGACATTTGGCCTAAGTATTTATAGAACTCTTTCAAAATACAGGTCACACATTCTACTTACCTGGAAAGTGTTAGTGTAGCAACTTGGTCGTGTCCAAATCTATTCAATCCCATGGACTATAGGCCACCAGGCTCGTCCATCTATGGAATTCTCCAGGCAAGAATATTGGAGTGGGTAGCCGTTCCCTTCTCCAGGGGATCTTTCCGACCCAGGTATTGAACCTGTGTCTCCTGCATTGGCAGGTGGGTTCTTTTACCTCCTAAGACACCAGGGAAGCCCTATCTGGACTCAGCTACCAAAAGTAAGACCAAGGATTCTAATATGAGGTTAAAACAATCAACTACAGAAGAGTCAAAACATATGTAACCACATCCGTGCAGCAAAATTCCTGCACTCTATTTGGGAGACTCCAGAGCCCCCTAGGTCTGGTAAGAGCAGTGGGAGGAGCAGCAAGGTGAGGAGGGAGGCCCCATAGCAGCTAGTACCCTGACAGAAGGGGAGGGAAAGCAAGTGGAGGGGAGACACGAATCTAAGTGCCCCAGGCGAGGGGGACTGTCAGCACGCAGACACTGACACAACCAGTCCTGTGAGCCTGCACTTCTGAACCACCACCCAGGGAAGCTCAGGACAAGTATCATCCATCAATGCTGAGAGTCAAGAGATGATAGAAATATCCATTGGGACTCCCCTGGTGGTCCAGTGGCTAAGACTTAGGGCTCCAAATATAGGGAGCCTGGGATTTGATCCCTGGTCAGATCCCGTATGCTGCAATTAATCATTCTCACGCCACAACTAAAGATCCCACATGCCACAATGAAGATAACTGGAAAATCCGTCAGGCTGCAACTAAGACCCAGGGCGGTCGGATAAATACTTTAAAAAAAAGAAAGAAAGAAATATCCGTCAACAAGACTGACTGTGCAAACTGCAGTTTATCCACACCACGGCACCATCTGCATACAGTATAGCAATTAAAAAGACATACATCTTCCCACCGGTGTAAAATACAGTTAAACACACCCTGGAATAAAAAAAGAAACATATTGACAGTATATGGCTCATGTAAGGTAACAAAATGATACTGTATATTCCCAGGGATCCTTCACATACACACCACACAGAACAATGTAAGACAACTGTAGTGGCAACCTGAGGGACAGGAAAAAACCAAAAGGGGCTTTGACGGTTCAGTGATACTTAAAAAACAGAGCATTTAATACTTGTATAATTTAAATTACCATAATTTAATATAATTTTAAAAGTTTCAGCAACTGTACAGAGGCAAGGTGTAGATTCCGGTACCACCACTGTATCCACACAGTCCTTTAGGGAACAAATACCTGAGTCAACAACAACATGGACTAATCACTCATGTCTCTGCAAAAAACGAGAAACAGCTCTATCCCAGGTGGTAAAAGCACTGAGGCCAAACAGCCATGCTTTGGCTAGTCAAGAGACTTGGAGTTACCTAGAAAAGGTGTTCCTAAGTGTTCTTTCAAAGTCAGGCTCTCTAGATGACGGACAGGATGATCTGCATTTTAATGAGCTGGGTCTCCCTCTCAGCCACACATGCACGCACACATGGAGCAGCTAATGTTTGGGGGTTCCCAATGCAGATTTATGATACCAAGTCCAGGATAAATTGAGCCCAATAAAAACCACACACATGACATGGGAATAAGAAACAATCTGCAAGCCTACAGCGAACTTCTGCCTACAATCTGCAGAAGAGAAGGCAGAGAGAAAATGGAAAAAGAATTTCCCACAGTAATAGGGGTCAGGAAGAACCTGGGCCCACAGCAAGGAAAGTTGTTAATGTTAGGTACCAACCACAAAAATCAACCACTCAGGAAATCTAGCACTCCTGAAAGTGAGGAGATAAACCAGAAACCGAGTGTGCAAGGCCCTCAGGCCATCTCCTGGTGGTCACTCCATTTCACTCTCACACGTGGGGTGTCACCCAGCATTAGGGGGTTCTATTCCACCCTGTGGGTGACTGGGGCAATTCTGTGCCACAGGCTGGTGGAGAGGGCTGTAAGGCCTCACCGCCTGCAGCATGAACTGTTTGCAAAGCTGAGTGATAACAGTCTTCTAGAACATCCAAAACCCCAAGCCTGTGTATGGAGTCAGATCAGGGTCTCAGAGGCAGGCTTTGGTAACTCAGCACACCCGGTTCATGCGCTCAGCATTTAGGCCAGTGCACAGGACGTAGCACTGCTTTGTGACAAGCCCCAACAGCGTGGCCTCCCAATCCTGGGACCTGGCTATGCGCATAAAAACAAACTTAAAAAACAAAGCTATGAAGGAAAATGAAAATGTGTACATGTCCTGTTCTCTGGGCTCACTAGCTGTCACCAGTCATGTGACATAGTCCTACAAAGCAGAAGCAGCAAGGATTCAGTGTGACTGGAGGGTCAAAACAGAACAAGATGGCTGATGGCATGGGACCCCAACTCAGGTTCTGAGAGTCTGGGTGACAGCTCAGATGGAAATTTAAAAGCTGAGTATCTCAGTCTGACACATCTAGAAACTCAGAAGGAAAAAAGATGACCCTGAACTTGATCGATATTTTGTGAACCTAAAGAGGAAGCCACTTTCCCCATTCTCCAATCTCCTCAGGAGATAAAAGAAATGGAATCGTCTAGAAAAATAGCTAATACACTAGGGACAGAATTTCAGAAAGCAGTCAAGGTAGGCAGTTTATGGTCAAATGAAGCAGGTAGAATAGAAAATAAACGACTTGCCCCAGGACCCAATCTTATGTGAAAATCCGACATGAACACATACAAGTGCTACAAAACCCTCAAACCACAGATACTGTGAAATATGCTTTGTGATTCTTGACTAATTGATTCAGTTCTACCCATAGGACCTCAAGGACAGGTGAGAATAGAGACATTTGCCATTATGTCCTTTGGAAGCCAATAATAGAAACAGAAATTTCCAAAGCCACCTGCCTGGGGCCTTAAACACGGAGCCAGGTCTTTTCTGTTCTCATTTCTCCAGGTGAGGTTTTAAGACAGGCGGTCATGAAAGCTGACCCTTCAAGATGCCCCGTTTTGTTCTTTCTGCCGTCTCTGGGTCTCGTCACCAATGCTGAGTGCTTACCAGCAATGACTGTATGACTCTTGTGTTGGAATAGGAGTGCCTGGAGCTGAAGTTAAAGGCTGACTTGAAGGACTTCCCTGGTGGTCCAGGGGCTAAGACTCTGCATTCCCAATGCATGAAGACCCAGGTTTGATCTCTGGTCAGGGAACCAGATCCCACAAATCGCAACTAAGAGTTCACATGCTGCAACTACAGACCCTGCATGCTGCAACAAAGATCAAAGACCCTATATGCTGCAACTAAAACCCAGTGCAACCAAATAAACATCTAAAAAATTATGTGTGTGTGTGTGTGTATACACACACACACACACACACACACACACACAAAGGCTAACTTGAGGATCACAGCCATTAGTCACTAGTGTGGCTAAGGTGACCAGCACCATTATTTAAGTGTGAACAAGGCTACCAGGAAGGCATAGACTCACTGGTGCACATCGCAGTACGCACAAAAATGAACAATTCAGTGGCTCTCGGTATCAGAAAGAATTCTGCACTGGACCTGCCCAGGTCACAGGAGCTCATCTGTGGCTGCACTCTCTCAGCCACTAGCCAGCTGGGCAACATAGGATCCCTGGGTGAAGAATGAGAGGCTGGATGGAAGCCTCTAGGTTCAGGCAGCACTGACTCGGGGGAGGTACTCACTCTGCAGACGGGTGTGGAGGCAGGGAGGGGATTGGGGCCTGTATGCAGCTTTGTGGGCACAGACTGCCCCTCGGGGGAGCTGGTGGGAGAGGAAGAGCTCAAGGACGAGCTCAGTGCCAAGTCCTCTTCTGGGCTGGACTCCGGTGTCTCGCTCTCAGAAGGCACAGCCTGGCCAGGAGGAGTGGCAGGAGGAGACCTGGCTGGTGGTCTAAAGGCCAGGATATCCTGCAAGACAACCACGGGCATCTTCCCCTTGAACAGGATGCCTCCGGCTTCACGCCAGCCGTCCTGGTCCTTCTCAGAGCACATGCTCAGGCCACCAGTCAGCTTGGGAGAGTTTTGGAGTGAGCCCCTCTGTGCACGTCCCCTCCTGTCTATACCCCCCAAGTCAGCACACCCTGCCTCTGTCTTGCACGGAACTTCTGAAAGGGCCTCTTCGGGACTTGCCAGCTCGTCCTTCTGACTGGCCTTTGGCAGTCCCCTGTCATCTCCAGCTTTGTCTGGGACTCCATTTATGTTCTTCTGAGCTGGGGAGGTGGCAGAATTCAGTTTATCGTGGCCCACCATGTTGTCCCGGGGGTTGCTCGAGTCCTCTGTCAAATCGATTATGACCACAGCCTGGCCAATACTGGTTTCAACTTGACTTCTTAAAAAGTTATCTAAGGGTCCCTTCCCATTGACAAGTTTTGGCCTAAAATCAATGTCGGAACCCATGTGACAGTTCTCCAAGTGGTCCAAAGATGTTTCTAAGTCGTGAACTTGAGTCTGCACAGGGCCACCCCGGGAGCCCCCTGTGTCGTCCAAGCCATCGTCAACTTTCTCCTTGGGGGCAAGATTCAGGCGCTTGAATGGCAGTCGGGCTGAAACCAGAAGAGAAGGTGGACCTCTTTTAAGTGACAGTGTGAAGAGTGACAATACTTTTTAACATTCCATATTCTCAAAAAATAAACAACCTTGATGTTCTTGGGGGTAGGGAGGATATCTAAGGTTTAAAAAGGGATTATCTTTTCATTGGATATAAGTTTGAGCAAACTCTAGGAGATAATGAAGGACAGGGAAGCCAGGCATGCTGCAGCCCATAGAGTTGCAAAGAGCTGGACACGATTTAGTAACTAAACAAGACTTTCCATTATGGACTTTTCCAACAACCGAATTAAAAGCAAAAATGAATGAACAAAAATACAAAAACAACAACAAAAAGAAATGGAAAACAAACAAAAGCCCCAAATACTGACAAGCTTTTCGAACAGGGACTTTGCAAGAATTTCGAAGAAGACATTTTCTGATCTCTTTGAGATCCAGTTCAAATTCTAAAGTTATTTATTATGGTGGAAATCCCATTTGAAGATAAGTGTATCTGGTTCCAAAAGCTTAAAGAGACAGATCCATTTGCAGTTAAGATTTTGTTCTGCTCCTAGCACTCCAGGCTGTTAGCTTTTCTTGCCAACAAAACAAGTATCCTCCCATTGCATGTCAACCTGGATGGTTCTGAGAGACAGGCACATAGGAGACTGAGGAAATGCAGATGTGTGACTTTCTTATAGAGTCTGCCTGTACTCAAACACCCAGACATCTTACTAACTACTTTCTAATGTAGACCAAACATATAAACCTGTTCTGGCTTCATTTATAAGATGATCATTCCCATGGATTCTATGGTTTAGCCCTAACCCTTTAACCTCGGAAGGCGGCTGCCCTTCATACAACTCCTACCAACACCAACCTTGCTGTCAGTCATGACAGAAGGCGGCCAGCTGCTACAGGGGAACCAGATAACCAAGCTATGAAAACCAAAAACCATCCTTTTTTATATAGTCCAGCCACTGATCTGACCTAAGAGTAATTTCATTCCTCCCTTTTGCATGAAAGGATTTTGAGACACTTCCTGTAAAAAAAGGTATTCAACCAGGGACAGCTGTGCCTGCCAGGGACATCTGGCAACATCAAGAGATGTTATTGGCTTTGACAACTTGGGAGGAGAGGCTAGGATGCCTGTGAAACTCTCTCCAGCCGTGGTCCTAGCCTTTTTGGCACTAGGGCCAGGTTTTGCGGAAGACAGTTTTGCCATGGACTGAGGGTGGGGGGATGGTTACATTTCATTTATTGTGCACTTTATTATTACATCAGTTCCATCTCAGATCAGCAGGCACTAGATCCCAGAGGTTGGGTACCCCTGCTCTACGGTATATAGAATATACAGTATATTTTTCCTCCATGAGAAAAAAATATTACAAAGTCAATATGCTGGAATCCAGCTGTAAAAGCAGCAACCTCTGCATTTGGTCCTGAGAACAGCACGCAGTAAAATGGGTTTCCCAGCTTCCAAATGTAAGATGCAACTGTCTTCTCCCCTCCACCCCCTTGATGCTTCTGATGAGAACCCCAGGAGATGGCCTGCCTCTGCTCAAGGGAAATGAAAAATATAATAATTGAGAAAACAATGAAGGACATAAGCTAGGAACAAATATATTTAACCCATTCCCAGAGTTACCTTGTATTAACTTCTTGACTGGAAAAGCTGGCCTGTCTTTGCAATCCATGGCTGTGAATGAATGTCAAATGATATGTTATTAAGTGCTGGAAATAACGGAGCAAAAAATACAGTACCTACTATACAAAGTGGTTGTCCATTGGGGCTCATCTGGGTATTCCCATCACCATCCATTGGCCTTCCCTGGTGGCTCAGTGGTAAAGAATTTGCCTGCCAATGCAGGGGGCACAGGTTCAATCCCTGGGTCAGGAAGATCCCCGGGAGAAGGAAATGACAACCCACTCCAGTATTTTCACCTGGGAAATTCTATGGACAGAGGAGCCTGGCAGGCTACAGTCCATGGGGTCGCAAAGAGTCAGGCACAACTGAACAACAAAGGACATTTTTGGTTGTCATGACTGAAGAGAGTGTATTACTAGCATCAAGTGGGTAAGGGACAGGAACACTGCTAAATATCTCATTATGCACAGGACTGCTCCCCACCACAGAGAATTATCTGATCTCAAATGTCAGTAGGTTGAGAAATTCTACCCTGAATGCTGTCACATCTTGTTTTATTTCCCTTGAGCACTTAGCACACCTGAAACTTTTGTGTTTCTGTCTCTCCCCCCATCAGAACACCAGCTTTGTGACAGTACACAGACTTGTTCCACACAGGGGCTCAGGGCCTGCCAGGTAGTAGGAAATCAAGTAAGGAAACTAGAGATGAGAGAAAACATTGCACCAACTGATTTTACCCTAATAGGAGCCCAAACATTCTCCTCCAATCCAACCCCTCCCCACCAACGTATCTGTACAACTGGTATAGGGCTTACTTTCTCTTAAAATAGGGTTTATTATAAAAGATGATACAACTTAAAGCATCTCGAGCCTGCCAAGTTGGAGCTAAAGCACAGTCAAGAAATGATAAGGGGCGGGGGGAGAAATATGCAAAAAAAAAAAAAAAAAAAAGGCATAACAGTATGAAAACTGTTACAGAACTAAGTCCTTGAATAAGTATCTTCAAATGGCTAGAATAAGCTGAGAAGCTGACATCTGCTAGATCTGGCTTGAAAAAGTCTAGTTATTTTGGCCAATCTACATTCTTTTTTCTTTAAGGTACATACGATCTTAAAGTATTTTTAAAATACTTAAGTATTTTAAAAATATTTTAAGTATTTACTTATGATTTTTAAGTATTTTTAAAAATCACATCCTGGCTTTCTTAAAAAACTCAACTGCCCACAGATGAACCTACTCTACCCGCTTCCAAGCTAGGAATACAAGAAAGGTACCCAGAAGACATTTCCTTTCTTTCCATTTCAAGATAGTATTACTCCCAAGTTTTCAGTTCTCAAAAACATGAACAACTCCCCACCCCCGTTGAAGAATACACAATCTTTAGCCACTTAATTTTTAGTCAATCACAAGGATTTATTGGCATGGCCCTGAGTCACCAGCTTTGATGCAAGCAGAACAGAGGTGACCTCACGTCGAAATAAAAGGGATCCCATCCAAGGACTCAGTCTATTCAAAGGTATACGTGCAATTAACAAACATTTCTGTACAAACTTACCACTGCTTTTTATTCTGAGACTATATCCCTCCTAATTTTATCTGGCATTAAAACATCCTCCCATTTCAGGATAGCCTGGTCATAACAACAGAAGGTGCTTTGTAAATTTCTTAAACATCCATACTGGGTCCAATGACCGTCCATGACAATCAGCCCGAACTTTATATGAATTCTGTCTCTTTGAAATCCCAAAGTCTGGAAACAGCACAGTGCTTCTCAACTAGGAGGCACCTTGACAGTGGATACATTTTTGGTTGTCCCAGATGAGAAGGGCTTGCTACTGAGATCTTATGGGTAGAAGACAGAGATGCTGCTACAGTGCACAGAATGGCCCCCAGTGTCAATAGTGCTGAGGCTGAAAAATTCTGAACTAGATTAACGGATGTCCCTACCGACACTTAATTACTAGGCACCTACTATGTGTCAAGTACTACGCCAAGTCCTGGGGGCAAAATGGGAGTGGAGCAGGGGAGACAAGCCGTCTGGTCCTCCTCAGTTCGCCACCCCATATAAGGGGCCTGCTAGGCGCCAGAAAGCCCCCTCCCAAGACACAGGAAGGAGAAAGATAGGTCTTCCTGCATATCCGGCGGCAT
This sequence comes from Neotragus moschatus, assembly GCA_006410615.1. Taxonomy (NCBI): domain Eukaryota; kingdom Metazoa; phylum Chordata; class Mammalia; order Artiodactyla; family Bovidae; genus Neotragus; species Neotragus moschatus. The sequence goes on along the minus strand of SJYA01001140.1, from coordinate 1,608,504 downwards.
CAAGAACCCGGGACCCCTACCACCCGAGCCTCTTACCTGGGCTGGCCCTGACCCTTAGACGGAGCTGTTCCGGTCCCCCGACCCCATGGGACCCCGGACCTCAGTTTCCACATCCGGCCCATAGCGCCGCTGCAGGGTCCAACTTGTCCGGGGGACACAAACGCACTCGGTAACCAACAAATCCGGCCCTTTCGCCTCTGTGGGTCTCAGTTTCCCCTCCGGGCTACAAACACACCCGTCACCGCAAAGCGCTCTGGAAGGACGAACTGACGTAAAAGNTTTTTTTTTTTTTTTTTTCAAAGATGACAAACAGCCTTCTCAGTGAGCCGGGTGCAGAATTGAAAGGGTTGAGTGAAAAGTCAGTTAACCACTTCAGTTCCTCAGACATCCAGTCCCTCTCCCCAGAAACAAGACTGTCACCAGTTACTAAAGAGAAGTGCACGCCTATTCTTCAAAAAACCCACGTAGTGGTAGCATGGTCTACATAGAACCATGTACTTGCTGGCTTTCATTAACTGTGTCTTGGAGATCATATTAGAGTCAGAATTCTCCACCTCGGGTCTTTCTCTGTCCTGGCAGCCATCCTGGGCACTCTGGGGCATTGAGCAGCGCACCTGGCCCCCTCCCAGTCGACTTAGGAGCTCCCCTAGTTGTGACAACCACCGGTGTCTCCCATGCTGCCAGGTGTCTTTAGGGGAACCCCCTTTTTCCCCCCTCCCCCTAGAGCCAGAATACTAGAGCCTACTGCTCACTTCTGTTGCTTTGTTTTGTTCTTTTGAAGAGATAAGATGTCATGTATTTCATCTGCCTCCTTTGCTTTTCATCTACCTCCTCCTGGATCTTTTTAATGGGTACCTGATATTCCGTTCCATGAAGTCTACTGTGATTTTTAACTAGTTGTCTATTGATGGATGTTTAGATAGTTTTAGGTAGTTTTCTGCCATGTACAGTACTGTTATGAATAGCCAGTGAGTATCTCTGCTCACAGATAGGATTGGCTTTACAGGTTAAGTTCCCAGAAGTGGAATGTGGAATCCAAGATTGTTTAAGTGTTCTACTTGTGATGGACAGAATTAGGTGTTTTGGAAATTCCAGGCCCCGTTGTTCACAAGTCTGGTGAAAGCTGAGTGGATCCACTCTTCAGAAAACTAGGCAAATGTAAAACTCAGTCTATAGGCTCAAATCCAAAAAGTTTCCAGATTTCTCCATCCCTTAAGAATCTTAGTTTGGAGTGTGTGTGGTTAGACTCCAGGAAGGAACAAGCAATGGTCATAGGAATCCTTTAGGCAGTGCTGGCAAACCAGACTTTAACCCATGACTTGGAGAGGTCCAGTGGGAGGGAAAAGAAGTGTGTCTCCAGTGATACACAGCCGGGACCTTTGGCCCCTTGAGGGGAAAGTAATGATCCTAGACAGGGCTAAAGATATTTGGGGTCTGTTTCTTGACTCCAGGCTAAACACTGGTGGAACAGAAACTTAATCTAGATGGATTCTAGGGTTGTTGCTCAGAGTACAGCCCTGTGCCCCGGCAGGATGAATGAGTGACCTGGCCCAGCAAGCCTCTACCTCCCCCTCCGCCCCGCCTCGCTGCACACTTGACCAGAACCCCTTGCGGTGCTGCTCACTACCTAGCACCCTGATGTAGCCCCTCATGTAAGAACTATAGGTCTTGGAAGAACTCCTGGGCCACCTTGTTCCTTCCTGTGGACGTGTTTCTGGAAGCCCTCCCCGCCCCACCCTCAGGCACAAGGGCCCACGCTGGTAGCCCATCCTGCTTGCAGAAGACCCACTGTGCTGGAGGAACTAGCTGGGCCTCTCAGGGTGTCCACCTGAGCCTTTCCTCTCAGGGAGGGAAGAATGGCTTGCATTCAGACCTGAATGTAGCACTTAGAGGGAGCCCTTAGAAACCTGGAAAGCTCAGTGCAGCATAAACTGGTGGTTCGGATCAATTTCTGGGACCCAGTCCCAACGAATCACCGCTATGGCCACGTTCTCCTCTGAGAGCCGCCGTCTTGGCCTCGTGACCAAGTCCGTGTTGAGTTGTGCTCTCAAGAATCACCCTGGCTGTGTTCCATTCCCTCTGCAATAGTTTCCACAGACCTCCACTGTGGATCTGGACATGTCCACCTCTCTGTATTTCTTGTCTTGATTTTAGAAACACCTCCTTCATCCTCTTTTTGTGTCCTCAAGATAGGATCGTCTGGGCCAGGTAACATTCCTGTTAAGTCTTAATATATATTGAGGGTTCACCAAGTGAACATGTTTTAAACCAGTCTCTGTTGATCTCAGTCAGTCTCAGTCTCACTTTATCTGGCCCAAGGGTCAGCATACTCCCCGTTCTACACCAAAGGATTGGGGGGCATTTGTCTTCCAATAGGACAGTGGTTCTCAGCCAGGGCCAGTTCTACCCTCTGGAGGACATTGGCAATGTCTGGAGGCATGTTTGGCTGTCAAAACTTGGAGGTAATTAATTGTGTTACAATGTACTGGGCCCCAGATGTCAGCAGTGCTGAGGTTGGGAAACCCTGTTTTATAGTTTGAGAAAATTGAGGATAATTTTACCCAAAACAAACCAAACAGCAGCAACAGAAATCCCTCCTGGGCATTCTTGTGGCAGCTGCCTGCTTTTTCTAATTCTTGAAACAAGAGATAACCTGATGTACGCAGATGGACACATATGTAAAACTCAGCACCTGGACACCACATCTCCCCTGCCCAAGTCCTCAGGAGAACCCCAGAGTATCTATTGGCATCTGTCAAGCTTGCATCGGCATCTCTTCACTTAGAGGTGACTAACCCTTCCCTTTCCCGTTTCCTTTCTGTGCAGCACCCCAGGGACATTTGGCAGCGTCAGAGGCTTTGTCAGGCCTTGGGGAGCAGACGCTAGTGGCACTGAGTAGGTAGCGGCCAGGAATGGCTGCTAAACACCCTGTAACACACAGAACAGCCTTTTATACCACCAAGAGTTATCTTGTCCGAATGACAGAAACATCGACGTTGAGAAGCCCCGCTCTGAAACAGGTTGTTGATTTCAAAGGCTTGTAACAGTGTCGTCTCTAAATTGAGAAAGGTGGACGTGTGACAGAGAGCCAGGAGTAGAGAAGCTTGGTTTCCGGCAGGTCTCCCTCATCGATGACATCGGTGACAAACCAGCTCCCAGTAGCTAGCATGATCAGTTCCGCACCATTTCCTCTCTGGTGAAAGCTTTCAGGTCTTAAGCAAAATCAATTTGAGCTTGAGTGGGAAGTTTGTGAGTTTTTACTTCTGATCACTGGCAGGCTGAACTGGAAAACGTTGAGGAATCCATAGCATAAAGCAGAAAAAGAAGTAGGCGTCTGTCCCGGGCCCATGGTTGTTGTCCTCTCCCGCCTCCCCATGTAATAATGCCAGTCAGTACCGTCTGGTCTTTGTGCCCATCTAAACTAGGGGGAGATGCCTTTATGAGTCTTTTTGGGGAATTGAGGTGGGTTGAAGAACCCGCTAGCGAGCTCCAGTCTCAGAAGCTCACGTATCACTGTGGTGTGTGTGGGTGACATTAATTTCCACCTAAGCTGCTGATGGTTCCCTGGTCATTCCTGTGGCTGCGCTGTGTGGAGATATGAGAGTGTAACTAGGGGTAGATCTGGCAGCTGCCTGGAACGCTGGCCTGATTTCTTTTTTTTTTTTTCTTTGCCTGATAGGAGGGAGAGAGTTTGAACTAAAAGATTGGTTCCATCCAAGCTAGGAGGGAAACTCATGACCACCATATCCCATAACTTTGAAGTTTGTTCGATTCTCTCTAGGCCCCACGTTGGTGTCTAGGAGGAGAGATTGAGCTTCCTGGGAGAGGTGTGGGGGTGGGGGAAGAACTAGGGGACCCAGACCCCAACTTGTAGGAATAAGCATTAGTTGGGGAAATATCGGAGGTCTCCCAGATACTGCCTGCTCCGACCTATTTTTTAAACTTCATTTTGTGGAATCACACTCTTGATTTCCCAGCAAAGTACTTGGCCTGCTGAGTAATAGATGTGGGTGATCTTAGGACACAAAAATCTGGAACTTATAACCCCTTAAGTGTCAGCACGAATCAAAGTATGGAGCCTGGGAGTGACAGGTGTCAGGCAAGGTCTGGGGGTGGGGGTGGGAGTGGGAGTGGTCTCTGGCTCAGGACCTTGAGCCCAGCAGCTGCAGGCACTCACCCCCGGAAAACCTTCTGCCTCGGGGCAGCAGATGTGGGAAGGGCTTTTGGCCGTGGCCTTGTCCACATGCGGCGGGAACTGGGTTAAGTCCACTCTTACAGGAAACCATTCTGCTGACTCATCCATAGGAAGACCCTTGACCTCGCAGTGTCCCTGCAGGACCCTGGGCGGAGATGATCCCATCCTGCCTCACAAGCTAGCTGGGTGCAGTGACCAGCCCTGTGTTGTAGGCTGGGCTGTGGAGCTTCAGAAGCAATCCAAAACTGCCTTTCCCTGAAGGAAGCAGGGGCCTTTCATCTCCACCGCTTCCCAGGCCTGTCCATAAAACCAGGTTAACCTGACCTCCTGGGCAGGACCCACTGTTTGCCATCAGGGAGGCGCCCCAGAGTCAGGCAGCATCCTGCAGCTCTTCGCTATTAACATGCCAGGACCAGGGGCTCGTCATGTTCTGAGTCCCCTGCTCGTAACCGCTGAGTAGGGAGCCTGACGCTCACTGTGACTCAGAATCCTGGGTGTAGTAAAGGCAGTTTATCACAGAACTCAGTGGGAGCTGATCACCCTGCCTATCTGGGTGTGTTTTGAGGCCAGGCTGTAGGATACTTAATTATACTCCATGTGCCACTTAATAAGAGCCTGTGAGGTGAGAGGTTTCTCAGTATCTCCCTGCTCAGCTTTAGGAATTGGAGGCTATCACAGTTTTGAGACCCCAGAACTGTCGCAGACTTAGCAACTGAACCCAGAAGACGGTGCTGTCCACCCACCTGTCCCCCTCAGCGTCCCTCCAGAGCCAGCCTCCTTCGGGGCCCTGAGTGCTGCACCTGCCTTTCCAGTGCCCTTCTGTGCAGCCCTCTGTGTCTCTCCTCAGAGGACAAACTGACAGGCTGTGACTGGGCCCTTCGGGCCTGCTTCTGGCCTGCATGTCCCATGGCCTTTGACCCTGGGTCAGGGACCACAGTTAGTGCTGCCCTGGCCCCTGTCTCCACCCTCTCCTCTTTGTTGCCAATATCTTGAGACTGACCCAATCTAGGAAAAGTTAGTTCTTCATTTGGGGCGCGAAGCCAGCTTCCTCCATAGGGTTTCAGAGGCATCAGGCCATTGGCGGGGGGAGTAGGGGAGGAAAGCCCAATGTCTTGTTTCTGGTTTCTGAGGTTGGGGGAGGGGCAGTGGGAGGTTTCTGAGGTTTAAGGAGGGTTTGATGCTGGAGCCTCCCAGCCATGGGATGGTTTGGAAGCTTGCAGGCCTGTGGAGGCATCTTCACCCGCCAGCCCTGCCCAAACCCTTCCCCAGGGAAACGTTAGGGGTGATCTTTCTGGACTTTTTCCCAAGCCGTCCCTGGAAAGCGGGATGGAAGAATGTGTCAGACTAGCAGCAGCTGCTTGCTCTCTGCTCTTTGCCCCACTCCTTTCTCATCTCCCTCTTCCTCCTTCCCCTCCCCCTCTTCTCTCTCCCCAAACCCCCTCTTCTCTCCCTGCCCCCCTCCCCAGGGCTGAATTTACAGCCACTTCTCCCTAGCGCTGCACTTTGGGTACATTCTGCTCATTTCCTGTTGAGCGGTCCCCCAGGCTCCACTAGCCCAGGCTCCCAGAGGATGGCCTCGTCTTCCTTTTCCACTCAGCTCCTAGAAAAACCTCCTGACTGGGCCCGAGAGGGGGGTCACGCAAAGACTCCCAACCACAGCAGGAAAACAGACAAGCAATTTCCTCCAAAGGACCTGACTCAGCATCAATTGCTGCCTCTCTGGGAAGAGCTGCTGCTGGCGGCTCAGACTTCCACACCTGGGTATTACAGTCGTCCAGAGGCACCGTACCCTGTCCCGGGTGTGAGACAGCCCACCCAGGGCCATTGAGGAACTCAGTGAATATCAGGTGGGCCAAGGGACATTTGCCCCAAGTTGTGGGTTATGAGAGTGCAAAAGTGGGATGTCCACCTGGGCATGAGAGAGAAGGCAGAGCTGGGCATGCAGAAGGGAGCATCCCTTGTGACCTGGGGTGCCATGTCAGCTCCTTCCCCACCCTCCCGCGAGTGTGGACGGCACACTCCAGTCCAGTAGGTCCCCTTGGCCTTGTAGCTTCCCTCCTTCCCCACCCTTGTTCGGCTCTCCTGTCCACTTTCTGTTTGCCCTCAGACCCTGGGACTTCCTTCATCCTTGCAGCTTCTCAGGTCCACTCTCCAGAAGTACTACTCCTCCCTCCCAGCCTCTTGCCCAGTGGTCTCTTGCCCTCGTTCTGCACACCAAGCACATCCTCACACCTAGTATGCTTTCCTCTCATTGGGTGTGAGCTCCTGAGGGGGGCGGGAGCTGCCTGGTGGGTGGTGACAGGCCCAGGTCCCCGCAGGTCATGGCTCACTGACCAGGTTGTCAGGAATGGTGGACACCTCTCCAGGACAGGCATGGGGCAGTCCGGTGCCATGATGGTTCCAGCGTGAGGCAGGGTAGCCAGCAAGGCCTCAGTCAGGAACAGGTCCGACTGGTTTAAAAAATAAGTCATCAGAGCTCAGAGGTTGTCCCCTTTGCTTGGAATTTGTTTTGAGGGCTCCAGGCCCAGAGGAACCTGCACTTGACTTTGTCACAGGCTGTCTCTGTTGTTCCGAACCCACAGCCAGATCCAAACTTAACGGGAGGTGCCCAGCTTCCTGGGGAAAGGAGATGCCTGGGCTCAACCACTCTGGCCTCAGAAGCCTGGTGGGCTGCTGGACCTCTGAGCTCTTGGACTTGACCGGGTCCTCTCTGCAGCCCCTGTGGCTTCCACCCTTGGCTGCCTTCTGTCTCTTCTCCTGTTTCCTCCAACAGGCAGCCAGCTTTCTCCCCGTCCTCTGCTTGGCCTGTTGGTACCCTCTGTGGACTTGCTACCCTGCCTCTGGGCCTTCTCCTTCCTGGACCTGAGTTCCCTCCCTGGCGCCCCTTACCCCTCCAGATCTTCATACCCAGTCACAACACATCCAGCCGCCCTCTAGATGGTGGTCCCAGACCGGCTGGCTGGTAAAGGCAATGCAACGGGCTCCTAGGCCCAGTGCACCTGAGGCCCAGCCCTGACCTTCCCTGTCCTTCCCTGTCGACCTGGGAGCCTGCTGCATCTATCTCCTTGGCATCTGAGCCTGGAGTAAATACTGTGCACCAACCTCTTAGCCTGGGGCCTGAATTAATTCATTAATTTGACCTTCAAATAGACTCATTTTTTAAGTTTGTTTTTAAAAGGGATCTTGATGTTATTTCTTGTAATAAATCATAGTAACAGGATCACCATATACAGTAGAAACAAAGCAATGTAATCAGTTCTTTCTGGATTCCTGACCTCTGAAGCTGGGGTCTGCTCTCTTGTGAAAAGAATTGTGAAACCACAAGTTCCCCACCGGGACTTTGCCTGGCAGTCCAGTGGTTAAGACTGTGCTTCCACTGCAGTGGCACAGGTTCGATCCCTAGTTGGGGAACTGAGATCCCACATGGCAGGTGGCACAGCCAAAAAAAAAAGCCTAAAAATAATTTATTTTTTAAAACAAGTGTCCACCAGGAAGTTTCTCCTAGCCAGAACGAAGGGCACTGGAAGGGGATCGTGGCAGGACTAGCTTTCTCACCTGTCCCTTGCATTCTCTCTCCTCTTGGCACCCCTCCCCTGCCCCTTGTGGTCTTCACGTGGAACCAGGAACTCCTGCAGGCTTGAATTAAGTCTCAGAAGAGAGAGTTCTGGGGTAAGGGTGGATTTCCTGAGAATCTGGGGAGGAGGAGGCCTGACCATCTGTGTCCCTGTTCAGACTGTGTGCTTAGTCCCAAGACACCACGCTGGCCAGCACAGCTCAAGCCAGTCCCACCTTCTCTGAGGCGGGAGCAGTTGACTGATGGTTTCTCTCTGGTCATTTTGGGTCTTGGCCCCAAGAGTTAGCGGAGACTTAGGGAAGGAAACCGGGAACTCTCTCACTTTCAGGCACCACTCCCTCCCCATCCCCTGCCACCTGCCTCCCCATTCCAAGGCCCCTTGGTGAACCCCAGCAGGAGGGCAGCCCTGGCCTGTCAAGGCCACCTTTTGTCCAGAAGAGGCCAGCCGAGGGAATGGGATCAAGGACTTCCATGTCCCCTACCCCTAACTGCTGCCCTAAATCTCCTCTCCTAGGGCATTTCCTCCAAGCTGGGGAAGTCTTGCTGTCCCACAAGGTCAGCATCTCGGCCCCAAGGAGCCTTGGAGCAGCTGTGGCTCCCCACCCATTGCCCTGCTACAGCTTGGTGTGGGTGATGCCCCAGAGACTTCTCTGAGGTTCCTCCTCCTCCCCCAGCCTGGATGCATTTAGTTCACACCTCTCTGGGTTCCTCATCACCATGCCTTTCCCGCCACTGGCCTCCTATTCCCTTTCACCCCAGAGCACCTTGTGCCCTTGGCCTTGGCCGGTGGTAAGTAGGAGGTACTGTGGGTTTGGGAGGCTTCTGTGGGAAGTTGTGGAGACGGGGTACGTCGGGGACCCAGGACGCAAGGATGCTGTTCCAGGGGACTAGGGTGAAGAGCCTTCTGCCTGGTCTGAGTCCAGGAGGCAGCTCAGCTCCCAGCCGCCTGGAGGGGAGCTGACTGCTCTCCAGGCAGTGTGCGCTCAGCTGCTCTCCCCCACGCTAGGCAGCACTAGTGTACCATAAAGGGCCCGTCCCTTTCCAGGCACTTGAGTTGGTGCTAAACTGTCTTGGATGTCACGCGAGAGGTAAAGAGTGACCCGCCGATAGCCAGGCACCCAGGAGAGCTGAGTAAATGCGCGTGGCATAGTTAAGTGCCGGAGGCCCCTCCCTAATACGTCACCATGCATGAACTCACCACTGAAAGGTCCACAGCCTTGTTTTGCAAGTCCACACTGCCTGAACACAGTGTCCCAGGGCAGCTTTTTCGTATGCTTTTTCTGTTCACACTGCTGGCGCCCTTCGTTCACCCAAAGCCTGTGACTCAAGTTCACTTCCACAGCTCTCTGTGGTCCTTTATGTGTTGACCACGTGTCCCTCCCCTGGCAGCAGGCGCTGAGGCCACTGCTGCATTTCTGCTCTCAGCGTGGCGGTGAGCAGTCATGTGGGTGTGCCCCAGGTGAGGTCCCAGAGTTCCTCTAGACTCCTGCTGTGTTTTTGTTTGTTTGTTTTTATCTATTTGACTGCAAAGGGTCTTAGTTGTGGCATGCAGAATCTTTAGTTGCTGCAGGTGGGATCTAGCTCCCTAACCAGGGATCAAACCTGGGTTCCCTGCATTGGGAGCATAAAGTCTTAGCCACTGGACCACCAGGCAAGTCCTAGACTACTGCCCTTTTAACGTGACCATGTAGATTTTAAGCAGGCCCAACCTGGAAAAAACCACCACCTCTTCAGTTGGCATGACACAGAGTCAGGGCAGATCAGCTCAGGGTGGAAGGGTGACGGCGGCTTAGCAACTGAACTAGGGCAAATGTGACGCAGGGTCCTGTGACACATGCCCAGTACGGAGAAGCCAGGAGTGACTCACGAGACGACCCAGGCATTGGCCTTGACCGTGGACACAGGAGGAAAAGGGAGAGCAGCATGCAGGTTTCCCTGGGAGCCCTATACACTGGGGCCTCCGGGTCACGGCTGTCCTGCGGTAGTCCAGGAGCCCAGACACTGCCTGTGGGCTCAGTCCTGCCAGTGGAGCAGAGGCTGTCTGAGTATGAGGGGGAGGGGAGGAGGCCCTGGCCCCTAGACCATCATCATCAGGTGAAGAGGGATTGCAATATTCTTCATGCTCCTAGCTCAGGAAGTGGCAACACTAGACACGTGTCTCAGAGTGACAAGAGAGAAGGAAGATCTAGGGACCAGGGCAGGGCAGCTTTTCTCCTGCAAAAAACTATAAAGGCATTGCCCAGCCATCTTGGCAAATGTCGAAAAACATCCCGACTTAGTGGGGCCCGGTCTCCTACACACAGAGTGTAAGCATGGTGTCTTGGAGTGTATATTGGCATCATTTTGAAAGACAGGCCGACTCTTGATGTGCCATGATGGGGTGGGTGGGACATCCTGGGAGTCAGGGCAGAAAGCCCCCCAGGGTGTTGAGGGTTGGCCAGCACAAGCAGGAGGAGGTGGGGTGCCCCACAGGCTGGCAGGAGCCATGCTGGGCTCGCTGCCCATCCTCCTCCCTCAAACTCTGTTCTTTGCTTCCAAGTAGAGCTCTAGAATGTGTGTCACGGCCACCCATCAGCAGCACACTGGGTACCGTGAGCCCTCTGGAGTCTGGGCTGTGGTCTCTAGGGGCTTTGGGTAAACAGGGACAGCTGGGACCTCAGCCTGCTGGCGACACAGTTCACGCAGTGTTCATACGTGTCCTGGTGTGTGCAGAGGGCCTTCACTCCAGAGACACAGGCATCTTCACATCCCAGTCTTCCAGTAGTTCTGCATGTCTTGCCTCTGAACCATGCCTGTGTGGGGACCCGCCTCCAGCTCCCTGCCTTCCTGGGCTTATTCTTTCCCTGAGCTTTGCATCAAGTGGGGAACAGCAGACTCGTCTTTGCAGAGCAGCTTGTGGTTCTTGAAGCATGTTCCTGGCCAGACCCCACAGCGTGTCATCAGCTCCCCATTTTGCAGTTGAGGAAACTGAGGCCCAAAGGAGTTGACATTAAGACACAAGGCTGTCTGTGATTCACACCCCCGCTGCTCCCTGTGTCTCAGCCCTGCCCCAGGAGCTCACCGGCACACCCTTGTTTTGACTTGTTGCTGACACACCTGGTTGGGGGTGTTCTCCTCAGAGGTCCTGAGGGCGGGGGTCTGTTATCTCAGCAAGTACTGATCTCCTGTCGCCTGCTGGGCGCTGCTCATCCTGTCAACAGTGAGCAGCTGGTGGGAAGTTAGCTGGACAGGGCGTGTGCAGGTGAGGAGGGGAGGCTATCCCGGGTGCTATTGGCTGGAATAAAGGTGACAGAGGATATGGGCCTTGAGAACCACTGGGGCAGACAGTAACATCAGGGAGTGTGTGGGCCAGTCCTGCTGTGCCTCCTGAGAAGGGGCAGCTCCCTCCCCTGGTGCTGCCACCACAGGGGATGGCGGCCAGGGGACAGGAGCAGCAGGATCTGGGGCCCATCTGGCCCTGGAAGCCCCTCTTGGTCTCATCTTGTGCCAAGATTCCTTCCTTCCTGCTCCAGGTTTTCAGGACTGACTTTGCAGGTCAGAAGGGAAGGTATCTCTGGACAAATAGGGTAGGGGACAGAGGGAGGAGCGGCCATGCAGGGTGACAGGGCACTGGCCTCTGACTCGTGGCCCAGGAGGGACTGGTCACCCCCTGGCTTGCCATGTGCTGTCCTGGGATTGTGGCCCACCCAGTCAGTTGCTTCTGGTAGCCACACCTGAAGAACTGGTCTCAGTGGCCCTGAGTCACCTGCTGTCACCGCCCAGCTAGTTGTGCCAGATAAGGGTGCGTGCCTCAGCACCCACTCGGAGCTTCTGTCCTCCCCTTGAGCCTACCCTCGATGATCCGAGAACCCGGGTGTGTGGCCTCTCTGGCTGCAGCCTGGCCAGTTTGGGGGCTGTTTCCCTTTGGCCTTCAAGCCGGTTTGCCTGTCAGCCTGCCTTTTTCATGTCCTGTCCTCCCAAACTGCAGGCGCACCTCTTTCACGGGGGCTTCTGTCGATAGGAGACCACCCGACTTCAGGACCAGAGTACCCTGGATACAAGTCAGCCTGGTCCCAGCGTTTTGTTTTATTTTTGGCTGTGCTGGTCTTTGTTGCTGCACAAGCTTTCTCTAGTTGGGGTGAGCGGGGGCTGCGCTCTAGTTGTGTTGCACGGGCTTCTTATTGTGGTGGCTTCTCTTGCGGAGCACAGGCTCTACAGTACTCAGGCTTCAGTAGTTGCAGCTTCCAGGCTGTAGAGCACAGGCTCAGTAGTTGTGGTGCACAGGTTTNTTGGGGTGAGCGGGGGCTGCGCTCTAGTTGTGTTGCACGGGCTTCTTATTGTGGTGGCTTCTCTTGCGGAGCACAGGCTCTACAGTACTCAGGCTTCAGTAGTTGCAGCTTCCAGGCTGTAGAGCACAGGCTCAGTAGTTGTGGTGCACAGGTTTAGTTGCTCTGTGACGTGTGGGATCTTCCTGGACCAGGGATCGAACCCATTTCTCCTGCATTGACGACGGGTGGATTCTTTACCACTGAGCCACCAAGGAGTCCCCAGCCTGGGCCCATCTTGCTCAGACTTTTTTCCTTTGCACTTTCTCTTTGTTCTCTGGTGAGGGGGCCGGCTGTGGGCAGACCTCGAGTGGAGAGTGGGGATGTAGATAGGCAGTCTCCACAGGCAGAGTTCGGTCTAACTTGAACTTCCCATAAGCAACACAAAGGAAAGTGGGGGGGTACGGGGTTTAGGGATGCTGTCATCTGGGCATCTCTCAGGTCCTCGGTGCTTAGCTGTGTGGAGTGGTGCCATGAGGTCAGACCCGTGTGAGGGCCTTCTTTCCTCCCAGGGGCACTAAGTATCAAGGAAGCACTTCTAGCCTTGGACCCAGTTCCGAGCACGGACGGTACAGAAGTGCCGGGGTCGCTCACTTGGAGCTCAAGGGGCTTGAGAGAATGAGAGTGATGGGTGGGTTGGGGCAGCCTCTGGGGAGGGAGCTCTAACGGGGACCAGATGGACAGGATCCAGCTGTGGGAAGGTTTGGAGCAGAAGGAACAGCACAGCAGAGACTCTGATGCAGCGTGAGTGCACACCTTTGTGGAACAGAGCCTGGTCCTCTGTGGGGTTGGCCACATGTCAGCGAGGAGGTGCCAGGACTGGTAATGGGAGAGGGTAGCCAGTGGTCAGGCTCCTCCCACCTGGGTCCTTCGGAGGTGGGTGATGGAGAATCAGGAGGGCTTCCTGGAAGAGGTAGCTTTACATTAGTTAGGCCTTTCAGGATGAAAGTGGTTAGAGACGGGGAGACAGCATTCCAGGAGGCAGGGGCTCTGGGCTTTCATCACCTTAGCTTGTCGTCATTGGGGCGCACGTGGCCCCTCCTCAAGACGTGCTCTGGTGTCCATAGCCTCTTTTGTGGTCGGCTATGGCGATGGCATTGGATGCAGGGTTTGCTCCAGTGCCTTTGGAGGCCGAACAGCTGTACGTGCGCCTCACAGAATTTCCAAGCCCTGTCTCTTTCCCTGTTTCCTGTCTCTTTCCTGAAGGGTTGCTCCTGCATCAGCTCTGCCATTGACAAAAAGATGAGTTCGCAAAACACCTTTTTACTCAAACATGCTGGACAGAAGTTTGCTGTGTGCCTGGACACCCCCTAGTGGGTTTGCAGGCGGCAGCTCCCCCACGGCGCACGCCGGCTCGGGCAGCAGTGCAGGGCGGGTGTGACCTTGCCAGCAGGACTCGGGGGATTTATGACTTCATTTGTTTGTGGGTTGGGTGTTTCTTTTTATAAGTTTTCATCTGAAATTGATTTTCCCGCTTGTGTGACGCACAGCCCTCCTTCCTCATCCCTGAGATGAGAAATGAAAATATACAAGGCCAGTTTACACCTGGGCTTTTCAGCACTGGCAAGAGTTCCAGGTGGAACTCATTCCGAGAGATGAGCCTTGGTTGCGGGCAGTTGTAGGGTAAAAACACCCAGCCTGAGGTGCCAACTTGGGTCAGACCCACCTCTCTCCTTCTCCCAAGGAGACAGAATCTTGAGCCCCTATGCAGCTCTGCTCCCCAGATATCTCAGCCGGGCCCTGTGGCTTTGGCCTGTCACCTCCCCCAACAGCATTTGGGGCAGGGTCGCTCAGTGAGGGTGGGGGTGGGCCCATCTGATCCTCTCCATGTAGGTGGCATCATACCCTGGTCAGGGGTCTGCGTGTGACTGGTGTCCCCCCTCCATGAACAGCTCACGGTCCAATGTGCCTTTGGTATTCATAGAGAGCTCTGTAACGTCCCTGGGGCTGTAGGCTGAGGCCACCCCGGAGTGGTGGGTGCACTGTGAGAGACTGGAGTTCCAGGTGGCGCGGAGCAGAGCCCCCAGATCCCCCAACACACGCCTTCTGCCTCTGGACAGTGCACTCACCACGGGCTGGGTGTCGTCCTGGTTAGCCATCCCCAGTGTGTTTCCCGTGAGTGTCCAGGAGCTGTGGTCCTCTTGATTGCCTGTTCCCAGGGCAGGGATATGGCCTCATACTCACCAGGATGCTTCCCCAGCCAGGTGGGAGGGGTGGGGACTGTAGTCAGATCTCGTGTCCCTGGCACCCTGACATCCCAGCCAGTCTCTGAAGTGAGGAAGCAACATCAGCGAGTCGCAGGGCAGCCTCCAGAGCAAGGTGACCCAGTCACCCCTGCTGTCTGGCTTCATCTCTCACACACACGCACACGTGCGCATACACCTCACTGCCTGGCCCTGGGCAAGGTACGTCACCTCCTGGGTTGTCAGTCTTTCCACTTACTAGTTTGAGGTGGAGATGACTCCCTGGCGGCTGCAGCTGGGCCAGTGAGTGCTGAAAGTCTCCGTGGCTCCACCCCTTCCTCCGGGGTCCTCAAGGTTGACCACAGGGCCAGCTAGACCACAGGTCCCAGGAACTAGACATCTCTACTGTGTTTTGTGGACACATTAGAAGATGCACACCTCATGTGGCCCCCTCCCCTCCAGCAGTCCTGCCTCCCCCCGCCCCAAAACAAGCCAGAAGTGCCTCACCTGGAAGCTGCCCCACAGCCGTCCCAGCGCCCAAGGGGGCTGCTTCCTCCCCGATTCCGCTGAGTGCACTGGCAGCTGGGTAATCACAAGTGGGAGCGGTAACGTTTCTTGTCCAGTGTTTCTGCTTTCTCGTGGAGGAATTTGGCGGCTTAACAGCAATCCCAGGACCAACCATCACTGGAGTCAGTGCTCAGGGGGGTGGGAGTGGGCGTGGGAAGTGGTCCCCAGAGGAGGCAGGACTAGGCGCTGTGCAGCCCTGACCCCAGGCCCCCGCCCCTCCACAGAGCACCCAGAGGACACTCGGGCCTGTGGCTTCAGGCCAGTGGGCTGTAAGGGGAAAGCCTGCCAGCCAGTTGGGGTCACAACCACCTACATCCTCCCAGCCTTGGGAGATGCCCTGGGCAGGAAGCCCAGCAAGGCTGAGGTGGGGGGCCCTGTGAGGCTGAGTCCCTGGGAGGAGTGAGGAGAGGCTGAGCCAGGGCAGAACAGGCGAGTCAGGCAGGAGGAGAGAGTTCTGGGGTCCACAGGGGCCTCATGATGGGTAAAGCCAGTCTGAGGCCTCGTGGGGACAGCAGTGTGATCGCTATGGGAGGTCTAGGGACTTGGTCGTCAGCCTGGGGGTGAAGGAGCAGCTCTGGGTGTCTGCCATGACAGGGGTGGGAGGGCTGTGGGTGCTGGGCCCCCCCAAAGCCTGCAACAGCAGAGTTCGGACTGCACTCTGTTCTGTCTTGGGACCTCGTCCACCAGCTCATCACAGCCTGGACAGTCCCTGAGCAACTGTCCCCTCCCATCACTGCTGCCACCTCCGGTTCATTCTTTCCAACCGCTGGTTCCTGCTTTGCTCCTGGTGCCCTGCCACGTCAAGATCAGACTCTGAATTAAGCCAGACATGACTTTGAGGGGGTTTTTCTCATGTAACGGTCTCCCCCCTCATCTCAGCAGCATGTGCCAGGTGGGGGAGTGACCGCTGGGACTCACATGGCATTCAGCTCCCTACCCACCAAGCCAGTCCTGAGAGGAGAATCTGTGCAGGGAGGCAGGAGAGAGCACCACAGGGCAGAGAAGCCAGGGGGCTTCAGACTACGGGAAGCTAGGTCTGACCAAGGCCCCCAGGCCAGGCTTGTCTCCACAGCAACAGCCCACCGCCACCTGGGGGCCCCACTGCAGGCTTGTCCCTGCAGTCTTGGGGACCCCAGGGGTGCTGCTCCTGAGCCTGCATCTCAGTGCCAGCCCCAGGCCCAAGGTACCACCCCTTCTGCTGAGAGAACAGCTCAAGCTCCACATACACCCCGACATGCTGTGTGGAACCGTGTCTGGGGGTCCGTGTCTGCCCCTTGGAGCCAGATCCAGTGGTCATGGTGCTCAATGGAAGGCTTTCTCTGCTCCTGTTCACAGAGCTGCTGTCACAAACTGTTTAGCTTTGATCCCTAGGGGGAGAGGAAGTGCATGCCCAGAGGCTTGGCCTTAATTCCCGGTCTGCTGAAGGAAGTTGTGACTCGACAGGACACCTCCCTCTGTGGGGCTTCACAGAGGGGTGTGCCTTCTGCTCTGTCAGCTCACAAGTATGCATTTGAGGCCTGGGACAGAGGAGGCTTTCCTGCTGCCAGAGCACTCAGGCTTCTGCTGCCTGTCTCCTGGGCTGAGGTGTTGATCACTACCCTGCCACGTGAAGCCTTGTGTGGGTGTGAATGGTGTTTCTGTGATCCTCATTTCAGTGGCACCCCTCCTTTGCCCTTTGGGGCGGGGGCCCAGCCCCACACCTCATGGCCTCCGCTCTCAGAGCCACGTGGGAGCCAGGCTGCCTGGAATCCAAGCTCCACCCCTGCTGGCAGGCATTTCATACTTGAGCAGCTCATGGGGGCCCAGCCTCTGGAGATCATCCCTACCCAGAGCCACTGAAGGTTTGCAGGCAGGGACTGACAGGAGGCTTTGGGGCAATGTTGCATGGTACGTCACCTCCTCAGAAGCACCCTCAGTTCACCTCCATAAGAAAGATGTCAGTTACCTGAGCTCACCCTCTGAGTCCCTGCCAGCACCCCCTAGTCAGGGGCCCAGGGCCCAAGCAGAAAGAAGACTTGAGAAGGCCAGCGGCTTTGTGTGTCGACTGGGCAGCAGGCCAGCCTGGCTTTGTCCGCATCATGGGCTCTCCAAGTCACGAGACAGAGGCCGTAAAGGAAACTAGCAGGGGCTGTTCTGAGGTGTTTGGCGAGCGGCTCCCAGATGTTAGGAGGCTGGCAGGGAGGGGACCGCAGTCAGAAGGGATGTGGAGGCGATCGTGTCCATCTTCATGTTCTCCCATCCCATCCCCATGCTGGCCTCCCCATTCAGGCATCTCTCAGCCCTGCTGAGGATCATCTGGCTGGCCATCTCTGAGTGTAGGGTACCCTGTGCTGTGAGCTCCAGCCCAGACCACACTGGGTCCTGCGACTCACCCAGCCTCCCCTGCCTTCTCTCCCTCACCAGAGGGGTGTTCCTCAGAGCCAGCACAGTTTCTGCCCGGGTGGTGGGCTCCTCCCTGTGGTGATTGCAGACTGGAGCCAGGAGTGCTCATGCCTGAGAGTCTTGGGTCCCTGTGCCCCAGCTACAGGGCATTCCCTGGCCCAAATCCAGGGGATGGGGGGGGGGGTGTCTGGATCCCAGAGTCCTTTCACCCTCATCGCCTGTCCCATGCCTTTTGTTCCAGCTCTCCAGCCAGGGCCTGAGAGTGGCTGCCCCCAGCCCCTAGCCTGGCACTGGGCTTGGCTCTCCCTATGAGGAGGGACAGAGAAGTGGGGGCTTCTCCAGCAGTCACTGGCAGGCAGGGAGAAGCTAGCTGGGCGGAGGGCAGGAGGGGAACCAGGATAGGATGAGGACCTCTGCTGTTAACTCGAGAGGTGGTGGCCCCCCAGGCCAGCGCATTGGCTCATGAGGCATGAAAATGCCAAGCAGAACATGCGGAGCATCCATCCTGGACTGCAGGCCCTGAGCAGCTCTGCTTCGCTCCCCACCTCCCACTCCTCTGGGCCAACCTCCTCCCGCTGCTTTTTTTAAACTTAATTCATCAAAGCGGATCGGCTACCCGGGTCACCGAGCCTGCAGATAGATCAGCTGTTTATTTTCCACTTTGTATTGATCAGGATTCCCTGCCAAGATGATTCAACTACAAGGCTTCCCCCCAGTGTGTCCCACTCGGCAGGATCCGAGCTTCTGCCATCCATCCCCAAGCCCCGCTTCTGGGACAGAAGGTTCTCCTGCCTTCTTGTTCTCCACTCAGCTCCTGGAGCAGTTGCTCTGTCGGCTCTTGGCACATGGCATCCTGTGTTTTGGGGTTTTTCCAGTGTGGTTCTCTGTTTCTCTCCCGCGTGTCAGATTCCTAGCTCCTCTCCAAATGTGCCAAAGGCCTAGAATGCTGAAGAACACTGGTCTTTTGTGAGAACAGCCCCCTCCTCTGATTAGTCTTTAGTATCAGTGCCCATGGGGCCACTCTCGTGGGTGGAGGTCCTGTAGGTGCTCAGCAGCAAGGACCCACCTCTTCCAGGCTCCCTCCCTCCCCAGGTGCCCAGGACTGCTGTCCTCTGAGCGCACGGCTCTGCTGCTCCTCAACGTGGGAGCCTGAACTGGGCCAACTCATGAGCATGTCATCTAAATCCCACCATCCAGGGCCACATGCCAGCTGAACCCAGGCTGTCCTGGCAGAGAAGCCTGAGTGGGTCAGCTCTCAGGGAAACAGGTTGGGGGTCCTTCCACCCGCTCAGTGGCAGTAACCTTTCCACAGCTCCAGGTGCCCCTCAGTTCACACCACAGCTGTGGCCCCCAACCCACCCTGGAGGTACCTGCAGTCTGAATTGAGGGCAGCGCACTCTCTTCCCAGAGGATATTGGAGCCATAATACAGGCTGGGCTTCCCTGGTGGCTCAGACAACAGTAAAGAATCCTCCTGCCAATGCAGGAGACATGGGTTCCATCCCTGNGCCCCCAACCCACCCTGGAGGTACCTGCAGTCTGAATTGAGGGCAGCGCACTCTCTTCCCAGAGGATATTGGAGCCATAATACAGGCTGGGCTTCCCTGGTGGCTCAGACAACAGTAAAGAATCCTCCTGCCAATGCAGGAGACATGGGTTCCATCCCTGGGTTGGGAAGGTCCCCAGAAGGAAATAGCAACCCACTCCAGTATTCTTCCTTGGAGAATCCCATGGGTAGAGGAGCCTGGAGGGCTATAGGCCATGGGGTCACAAAGAGTTGGACATGGCTGAGCGACTGAACATCAACAAATCAGACCAAACGTGGTGGGGGTTGGCTTGGTCAGTTTCCCCAGAGAGGCAGCACTGGAGGAACCTGCCACAGAGGGAGCCCCCTGTCGGGTCAGAGGCATGCGTGCCCGAGTGGGTGTGCAGAGGCCAGCAGTGCCCCCATAGAGCCGCTGTCACAGGAGCCAGACAGACTCCAGGCCTGTGCTCACAGGGCCACAGAGCAGCCCTCCCTTGGCAGTCACACCTGCTAGCTGGTCTCAGAACCACTTATGAACCTTTTTACCAGGCAGCTGCACAGCCTCCTACCTGTTCTAATATAAAAGACCCTGTTGTGGACCTTCATGGAACATGGGAAGTGCCTCCCAGGGCAGAAGTGAATCCAGGCTGCAATCTGAGAGGCCTGTCCGACGGCAGCAGCAAGTTCATCTCCAAAGGCTGCTGCCAGGCCTGGCCCCATGACTCCCCTGGGAGGCACGGGCATGGGTGTCATGGTGGCAGCTAGTGTGGGCCACTGCCAGTCGCTCAGGCTCCCACCCGGCTGCACAGGCCCAGGAGGCCATGGTTTCCACACCACTGCCATCACGGCCCTGCAGGAGTGGGTAGCAGTCAGCCACCTGCTCAGCTGTCCCCTGCCCCTGGTGGTGCCACGGCTGTGCAGGCCTCAGCTAGTGGGGTGAGTCCCTCTGCACTGTGAGACGATGGGTGGGGTGGAGGGCTCAGTGGGTGCAGACAGGAGAGAGGGCACAGCCTGTTGCCTGCTGGGCCCCTCCCTCTCTCACAGGCTGGGGACGTTGGTAGGTTGGGGTGTGGGATGCTGAAGCTGCGGATGAGAAAGTCACCTGCATGGTGGCACTGCTGCCCTCTTTGTGCCTCAGAGGGTGTGTGCAGGGTCCCTGGGCAGGACTGAGCGTCAGAATCCTGCCTCCCAGCCGGGTGGGCACACCCTGCCCGCAGCCTCACTGGGCAGCACCCCTGCCTGCAGGTCTCCTGGGGGCCCACTGCCCCGCCTCTGGAGAGCTGTCCTTGCCTCCTCAGGGACCCTGCCCTCAGCGCCCCTCCCTTCCCTGATGCTCTCGCTGCTGTTGGCCTGTGGCTTGTCCTTTCCCTCTCTTCCCTCTGGCCTTTTGTCATCCTCTCACCCATTTGCATCAGTTCCAGACTGTGAGCCTTGGAGAGAAGGGGCTTGATGGCCAGTCAGCCCAAGGGGCTGGAGATTACCGCTCTCTCGTGGGGGCTGGAGGGACAAAGAGACAGGTGGGGACCCAGATGTTCCCAGCAGGGCCTCCAAGGGCCGGAACAAGGAGAGTCTATGTGGTAACTGTAGAGGACTCCCAGAGGTGACACTCCCAGGGGGCCTGGAAGAGGCCATGGGGTCTGCCTGTGCCCTCCCCCCTCAGAGGAAGGACGTGGTCCCCACAGGTGCCCAGGCCCCCTTGTACCGAGCAGGCCCTCGGCCCGGAAGGTGTGGTTTCGAGCCCTGGCGCTTCAGCAGCCCTCCCAGTTCACCAGAAGTGTCTCGTCTCACGTCAGACACCTCACTCATTTCCCTCTGGCAACCGCTGAATTTGAGAACGTCCTGTTTTGCCATTATCAAAAGAACTGAAACTGTCCCATGAAACTTGGGATGCCCTAGAAACACCTATAGGAGAGACAGAGGGCTTCCTTAATAAAGTCAGAATCAGGTGCACAGCCCCTGCCTGTCTGAGGAGGTCCCTGAGCCAGGCCTGCCTCCTGGCTGTGCCCCATGCCCTCTGGACTCCAGGGTGCAGCTGCCGTGAGAACCTTGACTGGCTGGGGTGTGTAGCTACCCGAGCAATGCCCCCAGACCCTGGGTAGGGCAGGGATAAAGGCCTACAGGCTGGGCCTGCCCTGCAGCTCTGCCTCCTCATGGAGAGACAAGATGCTCAGGGGAAATAATGGGGCAGCGGGGTGGGCAGTTTGGGCATCATGGGAGCCCCCCCCCCCAGCACATGCTTGCATACATTAGCCCTGTGAGTGCACAGCTGTCACCCCAAGTTTACAGAGGCAAGAACCGAGGCCCAATGACCTCAATAGCCCAAGACCACACAGGCCAGAGGCAGTGGGCCATTTATTGAACAGTGCTGGCTCCTGCCCTTAGGAGCCCCTGGAGCTGTCCCAAGGGGTGGGCAGACTGCTGCCAGCCATTAGGAAATTTCGTGCATGTGTGTGTGCGCATACCAGAAGTGACTTCCGGCCCCCTGACAGTTGGCCCATGCAGAACTGGTCTTCCCTTCCGCTTGGTGCTCGTCATTCGGCCTTGGGACCTGCTCATGACTGGCCCCAGGGGGTGGGTGGGAGCAGGGGAGATGCAGAGCAGTGGTCTGCAATATTCCTTCCCTGAGTGGCAGTTCAGTGGGAGAGGGAGGTTCTGTGAGCCTTGGCCCCTCACCTAGAGCTGAACTACAGCAACACTGTCCGGGAATGGGCACCACAGCCTATAAGGGGGACCCAGACATTCTGCACAACCCTGTGGGGGTGGGGGACACTCTCAGACTGTGGACCTGCCAGCACAGCCTGACCACGTGGGCGTGACCAGAGAGGGTCCCCCCAGGACAAGCTCCAGACCCTGGTTTGCGGGATCGTGTGGGTTTGGTGCAAGAACCTCTTTTAGATCCCTTCCCTGTCATTGGCTGCCATGTCCACCATCCCTGGGAAGCCATCATGGCCGTTCTGAGCCCTCGCTTTCCTCCTCAGCTCACACTCTTTTCACTCCTTTTGTCCCCCAGCTGGTCAGTGAGAAGGTTGGAGGGGCAGAAGGGACCAAGCTTGACGATGACTTCAAAGAGATGGAGAAGGTAATCGGAGAACGCACCTGTCTGATGCCTGGCAGTGTTACCAACCCTCACAGAGCCTGGCCCTGAGCACTCGGGTCTGCAAGGCTCATGGGGAGGGTCTGGGTGGGTTGCAGGCCTCCCCCAGCTCTGGGCAGGTAGTGGTGGGGACACAGCGCAACCACCAGCAAGGAGGGAGAGAGACCCTGAAGCAGCAGGGGGTTCCCGTGTGGATGCTGAGGCAGGCAGGGAACTTGACAGCTTGAGGGCTGTCCAGGGGCTCCTGATTTGGCCTCAGGTACCCTGATGGTTTTGAAACTCCACACATGGGCTCTCTTTACAGAAGGTGGATGTCACCAGCAAGGCTGTGACAGAAGTGTTGGCCAGAACCATTGAGTACCTGCAGCCCAACCCAGGTAGGGGCACCTATCAGCAGCAAGTGGCCTGCACCCCAGCTCCTCAGGTCTCTGGCAGTCAGGAGTCCTCTGGTTACTGGAGCATGAAGAAGGAAGGCATGGGCCCAAAGAACTGAAACATCCAGGGGTGGGTGGTTTCAATCATGGCTGGATCCAGGCATCAAAGGATGTCCTCAGGGTCTCTGGTTTCCTACGACTTTATCTGTCAGCTCCCGTTTCTCATGATCCTAGCCTTAAATTACCCTTACCGATAGTGGTCCCAGCAGAAAAGAGCATGTTTTTCTTCCAGTCAACTTGCTGGACTAGTGTGAATTGGTTGGCAGGCCTCAGCTGTGTACCTGCCGCTGGACGTGCAGTGGGGTCTTGGGACCAAGAGGGAGGCAGGGACTGCTAGGTTCTGTGGTGAAAGGTGAATGGGTGCTGGACAGGCAGCACCAGCAGCCGCCTCCACCTGAGGCCTGTGCCGAGGATGGACTGGAGCTGCTGGGGGTGCATGCCTATCCCCCCACCCCAACCCCTGGAAAAGGTCTGTGTTGGGGTGCCTGTACTTGTCCACACCTAGACCTGTCTACCCTGCTTCTCGGGGGGTCTTGAGCACACCCCCTTCCCCCCTCCCTGGCTCCTGCCCATTGTCAATGCTCCTAGGAGAGGAAAAGTCTGGGAGGTTCTGGTTCCCGGGGCTGGGGGAGGACTTCAGAAGTAAATAGGCAGAGATGGGTAGCCAGTGGTGCTGGCCAAGCACAGGCCTGGCGGCTCCTCAAGACCACACCCATCCCCACCTGGCCTGTCCTCTCCTAGCCTCTCGGGCCAAGCTGACAATGCTCAACACGGTGTCCAAGATCCGAGGGCAGGTGAAGAACCCTGGCTACCCACAGTCGGAGGGCCTGCTGGGCGAGTGCATGATCCGCCATGGGAAGGAGCTGGGTGGCGAGTCCAACTTTGGTGAGGCCGAGGTGGAGGGGCCTGGATGGGGTGGGGGGGCGCTGGGTGGAGAGGGCCTGAGAACATGGGGCAGTCTCTGGAGCTTCTCCGGGACTGGCTGGCTCCGTGGAAGAGAGCAGTCGAGGCTTCTTTGGAAGCTCCCTCTGTCTCCCATGAGCACTGTCTATAGCGTCATGGCCATGGGGAAGCTGCATCACCCAACAGCTGACCCAGGCCAGACCTGGGTGCCTTCAGCGAGCTGGGAGGGTGGCTTGTGAACAGCTGTCACACCAGCCCCTGTGCTCCAGGTCAGACTCCAGGGTCCCTTGTTCTCAGTTCTGACATCCAGGTTCTTAGCTGTGGGGGTGACATGTCTTCGTCATGCAGGCCAAGGCCTCCTGTGACTGCTTCCTCCCCACCCCATGCTCTCCCCAGGTGATGCCCTGCTGGATGCCGGTGAGTCCATGAAGCGCCTGGCTGAGGTGAAGGACTCCCTGGACATTGAGGTCAAGCAGAACTTCATCGACCCTCTGCAGAACCTATGCGACAAGGACCTGAAGGAGATCCAGGTATGCCCCCACCCAGCCCTGCCTGGGCCGGATTCCCAGCAGGAGGTGCTGCGGGGTGGCCCTCCCTGAGGCCCTAGGCACGAGACCTAACCCCCGTCCTGGCCTGCAGCACCACCTGAAGAAGCTGGAGGGCCGCCGCCTGGACTTCGACTACAAGAAGAAGCGGCAGGGCAAGATCCCCGACGAGGAGCTGCGCCAGGCCATGGAGAAGTTTGAGGAGTCCAAGGAGGTGGCAGAGACCAGTATGCACCACCTCCTAGAGACTGATGTGCGTACGCAGGCTGCGCTAATGCTCATGGACCCTGGGGGAGCCCCGAAAATGAGCCCAGCAATGATGCCAGCTTCCCAGGGCCAGTGGGTGGGCTTATTGCTTGTTCAGGGTGTGAAGGAAAGAAAGTGGGTACAAGAGGACCCAAGGGGGTGACTGGCTGCCTGAGGCTTCGGGGTCTCCTCAGGCCCCTCACCCTCCTCCAGCTGTAGCTCAAGGGTCAGGCAGACAGGCAGGGATGGGCCCATGTCCAGAGCAATCTGTGAAGGCTCCCTGCAGGAAGCAGCTGGAGATGGGGGTCAGGAGGGCCGTACTGCAGCCCCGGCTGGTCGCTTGCAGATCGAGCAGGTGAGCCAGCTCTCTGCCCTGGTGGATGCCCAGCTGGACTACCACCGGCAAGCAGTGCAGATCCTAGATGAATTGGCTGACAAGCTCAAGCGGAGGTGAGTCTGGCCCCTGGTTTCTCCCTGTGAACAGCAGCCCCTTCTGCTGACTAGGAGGCCCAATGGCCTGGGGCTGAGGCCACCTGGGCCAGCCCTTTAGGGCCTGGGGGATGACCTGCCCCCGAGGAACCCCACCCTGCTATGAGCAGCAGCAGGTGGGGGTAACCTCCTTTTTAGAAAGAACCCCCAGGCTCCATGGGGTGGGGGTCCCAGGAGCCAGCAAGGCCTCATCACACTCCCACTGGTCCAAGAGGCGAGGCTTGGGATGTCCTTTGGGGAGAGGGTTTGCTCGACTGTCCCTGGAAGGCCATTCTCCTCCTTCCCTGTCTCCCTGGGCATTCGGCCGTAAGGGCCATCTCACAGTTAGGAGGCGCCCAGGACCTTGAGAAGGGAAGTCCTGGTCGGGGTGGTTCCCTGATGCGGGGAGGGTGTCTGTGGGGTAGCAGCACCCGGGCAGCCATCACCAAGGAGGCTTCTGGGTTCAGTGGGGCCCAGCCTGCAGGCAGCCTTGGAGGCACACCAGGGGACCCCCACCAGTGTTTCCGTGCATGGTATCCCCTCACACAGCCCCCCACACACACCCTGAGTCCCAGGGTGGCAGCTGACCTCAACATGCATGCACTCCCCTCCAGGATGCGGGAAGCCTCCTCACGCCCCAAACGGGAGTATAAGCCCAAGCCGCGGGAGCTCCTGGACCTCGGAGAGCCTGAGCAGTCCAACGGGGGCTTCCCCTGTGCCGCGGCCCCCAAGATCACAGGTAAGGAGGAAGAGACTTCTGCTCTGCCCCAGGCCCCTTTTGGGGTAGCCCCCAGCCACAGGGCCAGTCCCCTGTGAGAGAGCTCCCACCACCCAACCCTGGGATGGGCGCCAGGCCCCACCCAAGCATCTTCGGCCCATCTTGTGCTTTGTTTGCAAGCAGCTTCATCATCTTTCCGATCTTCTGACAAGCCCATTCGGACCCCCAGCAGGAGCATGCGTGAGTGTCCCACATGGGCACAGGCCCTGCCCTGGGCTCCCATCTGGGGTTTAGGGTCCTTTCCTCCACCTCCCCTTCCCGCCTCCAGTAGAAGTGGAGCTGGCCCTCACTGCTCCAAGCGCTATGTGCTTGTTCACTGACACCCTGATGCCATGAGGCATCGCCAGCTCCTCCCAGTCTTTCTCCCCTCACCACCTCCTACTCTGGGCAGCCGTGGGAGGTGGTGGGCAGGACCAGGCAACTGGGCAGGAGGGGAGGTGGCATCACCCTGTGTACTGCCTGGGGCATGTGACAGCCTGGACCACCCCCCAACCCCAGCACCCCTGGACCAGCCAAGCTGCAAGGCCCTATACGACTTCGAGCCTGAGAACGATGGGGAGCTGGGCTTCCATGAGGGCGACATCATCACGCTGACCAACCAGATCGATGAGAACTGGTACGAGGGCATGCTGGACGGCCAGTCAGGCTTCTTCCCCCTCAGCTACGTGGAGGTGCTGGTGCCGCTGCCCCAGTGACCACCCCTCCGTCCAGATTTCTGCATTCCACATGGCCAGGGCAGTGCTTGTGGCCGGCGGGGTGGCCTGCTTCCTGCCGGTCCAGGGACAGCAGGGTCCCCGTTTACACTAGCACTCACTGCCAAGGGGCTCCGTGTGGCCATCTTGGGGCTGGCAGTGTTCCCCATCCTGCTGCTCTAGACTGCCCCCGGCCCCCTGCTCGCCCCAGGAGGCTCACACTAAGGTGCTCTTAGAAACACTAACTCCTACCCCTCTCCAGGGATGGGTGACTCCAGGTGGACCTCCTCCTCTCCCCCCACCTCTTTCTCAGACACACAAACACACATTCTTTCCCACCTCCATCCACACACATACATGCACACTCACATCGTCTCATGTCTCCAACATTCACACACATACACACATGTCCTCTCCCACCTCCATCCCTCGCAGCCCAGAGACTTGCCCTTAAAAGTATGGGACTGAATGTTGGTGCGATGGGGTGGTCTAGGCAAGACCCCCTGGCTGAGACTCACCACCCCGCTTTTAAAACCCCCCTCCAGGGTCCCCTGGGCCCATGAATGCCTACAGATGCCACCTCCCTGGAAGGGCCTCACTCCTTCCCTCTGGCTGGGGGCTCATGAAGAGATGAAGCTGGGTGTCTCAGAGGCCAGGGCCCCCAAGGACAGGCCATCTCCCTCCTGCAGGGCACTGAATCCCACACAATCATGCCCACCTCCCCATCTCCAGCCAAGCACAGGGAGCATCTCTCTGGCACAAGCTGCCATGACCAGCAAACACATACAGTGTGTGTATACACACACGGGACCATGGGAACCCACCTTCCACTATGTGGAAGGTCAAGCACAAAGGCTTTGACAAGTGAATGTTCCTGAGCCCTGGTGCTGGGACCCCTGGGAAGTCCCAGGCAACTCCCTGTCCCAAGCCAGCTATTACACCCTC
The DNA here is from genome assembly GCA_006410615.1 of Neotragus moschatus. Taxonomy (NCBI): domain Eukaryota; kingdom Metazoa; phylum Chordata; class Mammalia; order Artiodactyla; family Bovidae; genus Neotragus; species Neotragus moschatus. The sequence goes on along the minus strand of SJYA01001140.1, from coordinate 1,581,670 downwards.
TCTGGACAGTGGCTCAGGCATCTCCTCCACACCAAGGTAGGCAGCTGCCCAGGCTAGCAGGAGCCCCCTTGGCCTGGCTCACATTCCTCTCCTCTGGTGACTGATAAAGCCCCCAAGGACACCAGGCCCCCCTTCTCGTCCCTGAGGCCCCCTGGTTAACCAGCATCTGGAGGAGGCACAGATGTCATAGCCTGGGGCAGATCCAAATGTAATCCTGATGTTTTTTAAAAAAAGTATTAAATGTTTCTTTCTACAATCTCTGGCCTGGTGGTGGTGCAGGGCAAGCCCTCCCAAAGGGTCTCAGGCCAGGGCAGGGCCTGCATGGGCACTAGCCTGCCGCAAGGGGGAGGGGCGGGGGCAGCTGTCACTTGTCTGGTCACCAGCTCAGGCCCTCCCCACAGTCACAGCACTCAAGAGACACCTGGCCCGTTTCTCCTTTATTATATAGTCTGAGCCCCTGCTGTCACAGTCAGTCACACAGGACAAACAGCACAGAAGCCCTGGACCCATCCCCTCACCCAGAGGCGCAGGGGCCACATCTGATCAGAGCCCTCTCCTGTCTCTGGAGACTGGTTCCCTCAGTTCCCTTGCTTGAGGAGGCTGTAAACCTGCTCCATCATGTGGCCTAGGCCCTGATCCTTGGGCATCCTGCTGGCCAGGGAGATCTGAAAACAGGCAGGTCCAGTGCCTCAGGGCTGCTGACCCGCTAAGGGCTCTGCTAACCCTGGTGGTGTCCCTAAAACCACACCTCCAGGTGCATCCTGGGCCTAGGAATGTCATCTCAGGGGTAAGATTCCTCCACACCTTCCACAGTCGGCTCTCACACGCCCCGCCTCGCGCCCCCACCTCCCCACGCTGCGCCCAGGCCACGCTCACCTAGCCCACCCCCTGCGGTAGGCGGTGACCAGTGTGGCAGCTTTAAGCCCCGGTCACTGTTCAGTCTGAACAGAACAAGCAAACATATGAAGCTGGTTCTCTGTAAAGCCGAGTGGGATGTGTCTTCTAAGAATGACTCCCAGACGGGACACAAGGCTGCCAAGCCCTTGCTGACACATGCCCCTGACTTAACGCGGGGTGGGGATGAGGGGGTGGGGTACTGGATCGGCCTACTCCCAGCACCAGCCCCTCTGCCTGGCTCAGCTCTGCTGCGCTTCAGACTCAGAGCCCCTCCTGTTCAGGGGCAGCATCTCGGCCAGGATAGCCCCAGGGCCACAAGGGCTGCAGATAGCCACCTCCACCACTGTCACCACCCTCGTATGACAAACATGACTTTTCTTTGCAGCGCTTATATCTGATTAATATTTTTGTACAAGCCCACTTAACTCACTTTTCCTCGAGCTGCCTGTGGATATATTCTTGTGGGGCTCCCTGAGATCTTTACAAAAGGAAGGGTTTGCATGGGACTCAAGGTGTGAACCTCACTCACCTTCAGCTTGTCCAGGTAGGTGTGCTCCTGGTTCCAAGGCTCCTGGAACCTGACGAAGTCAGGGGCGCCCTTGTAGAACTCCACCAGCAGCATCTAGTGGGACAGGGAACACATGAGCCCCAGCCGCTGCCGTCCCTCAAGGAGCCTCTGGACTAACGCAGTGCAGCACATAAGGGTTACCCAGTTTCCCAAGAGAGGGACCTCTGAGCAGTGCCACCCTGGGGAAATGAAGGCGCTTGGCAGGAGGGAGGGCTGCCTGGAGGAGGAGACGCCTCCCCCGAAGCAGAAGAATCGCTGAATGTGATTCTTTATACCCCTGCAGCCCTGAAAGACTCCCTGGCCTAGCCTTAGTCTGAGCAGGAACATCTGTGAAGTCACAGGTGTGATGAACTAGCTCATTTGTTTAAATGCCTATTGAATGGCAGAAGTAACACCTGAGGTCCTCACATGTCTCCACTGGGAGAATCACTGGCAGGTGCATAGCCCAAGGTAGGAGCATCCCTACTGGCACCTCCCAGAACAGCAAGGAGGCCAGGTGGGGGTGCGGGTGGGGGTGGGGGGAGGGACCGAGGCAGGGACTGGGGACTTGATCCTTGAGAGCCCGTGATTTTCAGCAGCAGAAGAGACCTGATCTGGGTCTTGATGTGGCACTTTCAACCACAGCTTCCTGACTGCTTGAGTTATGTCCAACTAGCGGGGCACCCTCAGTCCCTGCCTGCTCCTCCCAGGGTGCCCCACCCACACCACCCCAGAGTGAGCTTACCATCTCATGGAGGATGTCATTAGTCAGGAAGTTGTCCTGGACATAGGCTATTTCCACGTCCATGGGGATGCCGTAGTCACTGGGCCTTTGCTGGCGGAGACACAAGTTAGTCTCCACTAGCTGCCGCCCCCCAGCCCAATACTGCAGGGTACAGCAGGAAGTTCCCTGGGCTGGGGGCCAGGGAATTGCTACTGCAGGCCTGGCTCTGGGCTGCGATCAGATTCAGAGCCACGTGGGGTCTTAGGAGAACCCAGCAATGTGACCAGGGAGGCAGGGTGGCCTCCATCACAGACACACAGGAGTGGCCATGGCTCCCAAATTCCTTTCTAAAGCTGATTTCTGACTCCTAGACTGGACTTGGAGAATGAAACCAGACAGGTCTCAGGTCGGAGGCCGTACCGGTAGCCAAGGCAGTTTGCTACAGTTGGAGGCCCAACCTTTTCAGTACCACTCACATGTACTGCCTAAGCTCAATGATTATGTTCTTATCTCACAGATGAGAGAAACTGAGGCCCCAGCTCCCCAGATGAGCGGGGAACTAGAGTACTAGCTTTTCGCCTCTGACAACCCCTCCTGACCCCACCCACAACCACGCAGGGTCCCACTCACACCTCCCCTGAAGCCCCGCCTACCTCAGGGGGCGGCATCACCCAAAAGGGAGAGATCTTGGATTCTGGGCCGGAGTTGCCAGAGTAGTAAGGGGCTGCAGGTGGAGACACAGAGGAGGGGCTGGACCTGGGATCTCGGTGACCAGCAGGGCCCACGCCCACCCCTTTCCCTGGACTCACAGCAGAGGAGGGCGAGGCAGGGCTGGAAACCGTTGCTGGAGCCCTGCAGCCGTAGCTGGTAGTCCATCTGCGCGTCGATGTCCTGCAGCGACGGTAGCGCCGGGCTGTGCGGGTGGCTGTGGTACCAGCCCACCAGGGACAGACCGCGCAGGAGCAGGCTCTGGTAGATCTGAGGGCAGAGACGTGGCTGGGGCCGGCGCAGGACGGTGGGACTCCACCAGCCCTGGTGTGCTCACGCCACTCCCGGCCGCCAGCACGCCAGGCAACCATCCAGCCCCACAAGGCCAACATTTAATGAGCGCCTGCTGTGTACCAGGCCCCTGAGTATACAGCAGTGACCAACCGAGACAGACCCTGCCCCGCGCTCAGCAAATCCAGAGAGGGGGCCAGTCAACAAAGACATAAAGAAGATGCTTCAGGCTTCTCCGGTGGCTCAGCTGTAAACCTGCCTGCCAATGCAAGAGATAAAGGCTTCAACCCCAGACGCAGGAGGACTCCACATGCCGGGGAGTAAATAAGCCCATCCACAACAATTGAGCCTGTGCTCCGGGGCCTGGGTGCTGCAACTACTCAAGTCCCTATGCTCCAGAGCCCGTGCTCCGCAATAAGAGAAGCCCCCACGCCTCAGCTAAAGAAAAGACCCAGCAGAGCCAAACATAAGTAATTTTTTTTTTAAGCCTCCTATATTCCCCGGTGGTCCAGTGGTTAAGGACTTGGACCTCTCACAGCCCCACAAGGGGTGGGGCTCAATCCTTGGTGTAGGAACCAAGATCCCGCAAGCCGCCGTGGCACAGCCAAAACAGAATAATAAAATAATAATATAATAATAATAAATGCTCCTATTGTAAATCTAAGACAAAATATTATTTTGCTCACTGCTGTATTCCCACCTCAAGGAACAATTCCTGGCACACAGCAGGTGCTCAATAAATAGTTAAAGAGGCAGATGTGCGAACGCAAGTAGAGTCGAGCGAAAGGGTAAAGAGAAAGGAAGAGGTAGGTGGAGAAAGCTGTGCACCAAACGCACACCTATTCTGTCCTCCGGAACTGACCATGCTGGAAAAGGCGGGAGTCGAGTGCTTAGTGCAGTGCTAGGCGCATACTAAGCACTGTCTGAAAACATCGAAGGAGGGCATTTAATATTTATCCGGCCTTTACCAGGTGACAGGCAGGCTGAGGGGGGAAGGGGCTAACGTCATCTGCACAGAGGAAGAATGACGGTGGGAACCACAGGTGTGGGGACTGGAGCTCACACATAGCTATCTGCACCCTTGCTGAGTGGCGACATGGCACTTGGCACCCTGACGCGGTAGCCAGGACAGCTGTGTGCGCACCAGCCTGCGCCCCCTCCCCCCCAACAAATGCCCCGTCGCCATGCGCCCCCTCACCTCCTCTTCCACGGTTGCCGCGGTCTCTGCGTCCCCCAGCCGGCTCCGACAGGGGAAGGCTCTGAGCACCGTGAGCACTGCACGGAGGCGGGAGAAGGGGTGGACATTGACCCCGGCCCCCAAACACCCTCTCTGCCCACGGGCCCCCAATACCCACTCTGACTGTTGATGTCCCAGCGGCCCCCCAGGTACCCCACGACCTGGCTGCGGGTCAGGTGGCTGTGGAAGTCCTGGGGAGGGGGAGGGACATGGGAAGACCCGCTCAGACTGTGCCTGGTCCCAAGGCCGTCCTGGGGGTCAGCCCACCCCCCTCCTTCCTCAGATATTGATTGAGTACCTACTATTTACCAATAGTGAGCAGAGCAGACAAGGCCTCTGTTCCAAGGACCCTCTGGGCAGGGACCAGCCCCTCCCCAGGCCTGGGAGCCCCTGAGCCCTAAGGGACAAGGAAGGAGTTGGGCACACACCAGCAGGAACAGCACATTGCTGGAGACGGCCACGTTGAATGGCTGGAACTTGTTGATAGCTGCAAAAGACGTTACTTCCACCAAGGTGCAGGGGTTCCTGTGGGAGCCAGGAAGGTTCCACAGCCTCAGACACTCCAAGGCCCTTCCCTCACCCCCACACTGGCTCCCTCGGTCCCACAGCTAGCTCTGAAGATCTGAAGCCTTGTCTCCATCCTGCCCCTGCCTGCCCTTGTCCCCCAACCCCATGCTGCAGAGCTTCTGTAGATGGGGATGAGGGCAGGGGTTCCAGCGGGCATGGGGTGCATCTGACCTGGCCGAGTCACGACTTCCCAGCATGCAGTAGCGCACCGGCACCCGTATCTTGTTTTCCACCCTTTTCCCTGGGGGCGTGGCCTCTGGGGAGTTGGCAGGGGGTGTTAAGAAAAGAAGTCAGAATCAGTTTCTCCCCAGCCAGGAACTGGAAAACCAAGACCAGGCAGTCCTAGAAAGAAAGAAGACTCCAGGAGCAGTCTTAAAAAATCAAGAAAGGACTTCCCTTGTGGTCCAGTGGCTAAGAGTCCATGCTCCCAATGCAGGGGACATGGGTTACACCTCTGGAAAGGGAACCAGATCGTGCAAGCTGCAACTAAGACCCAGGGCAGCCAAATCAATCAATAAATAAATATTTTTAAAAATAAAGAAATCAGGCAACAAGTCAACAAACTGGACATAAGAAATGGACTAAAAAATCAGAAGGGATCAGGAAATCAGGTGAGGACCAGACAGGCAAAGAAATCAGGCAACAGCGCAAAGAAATCCTATGGAGGAGTAAGGATAAAGAAATTAGGCAGTGGGACCAAGAAATGCAGAATTAGAGCTTAAAAAGTCAAGCGGTGAGAGTGAAATCAGGCAGCGAGGGCTGAGAAGTCAGCCAGGCTTCTAGTAGGCTCTAAACCCAGCCTCCTCTCCAGCCTGAGCTCAGTCCACCTTCCCCCACCGCCCCCACCTCCTCCCCTCCCCCACCTCCTCCCCTCCCCCACACCTCTTACCCGAGTGGACAGGCTCCGAGGGGCCTTTGCCTTGCGGTCTCCTACTCTTGTCCTCCGCTGAGGCTGCTGTCAGAACCTCCTCCTCCTCTTCCTCTATCAGCGGCTCCTCCTCCTCTCCTTCGCTGGCTGGGCTCTAGGTGGGGTCGGGGTGGGGGGGAACGCGACGGGACTTTTAGCTGGATTCTCCATGCCCTCCCCACAAGTTCGACCAAGAACTCTGGCAGGCCAGAACCTGCCATTCCTGTCGTTGTCCCGGGTGCCCACTAGAGGGAGAGAAGGAGCAGAGACAATCTAAGATGTGGACTAGTTGCTCAGGCTGCAATCCCGCCTCCGCCTATTACAAACTGACTTCAGGCTCTGCTGCTGCTGCTGCTGCTAAGTCACTTCAGTCGTGTCCGATTCTGTGCGACCCCATAGACGGCAGCCCACCATGCTCCCCCGTCCCTGGGATTCTCCAGGCAAGAACACTGGAGTGGGTTGCCATTTCCTTCTCCAACGCATGAAAGTAAAAAGTGAAAGTGAAGTCGCTCAGTAGTGTCCGACTTTTAGCGACCCCAAGGACTGCAGCCTACCAGGCTCCTCCTTCCATGAGATTTTCCAGGCATGAGTACTGGAGTGGGGTGCCATTGCCTTCTCCGGACTTCAGGCTCTATTCTCCAGTAAAACGGCACAATGACTTCCAGCCCCACAGGGGTGGCATAAGGGTGAAATTAGGTAATGCATGTAAAGCATTTAGCATATGCCCAGCTGCTCCATTCATCCAGCGGGCAAACACTTTGCATGGATTAGTTGATCAGATTCTCTCAATAACCTCTCCTCCTCCCTTCTCCTAAAGACCCCTTCCTTGACGAGGTGACCTCTCTGTCCAAACCCAACAGCCACATCTCAGTCTCTGTCCCCGTCCTCCTCTCAGCAGCATCTCCTGGTAACTCCTCGGGGATCCCCACCCCTGCACTGACAGGCTTACCTCCCACCACTCCTGGACTCCCTTATTCTCCCCTCATCTCACTTGTTGGGCCAGGGCTGGGTCCTCCTGCCTCTTTATTCCCCCACCTACACCCCTTCTGGGTGGCCTCAAACCCCAGTTGCCCCCTGGACAACTGCCCACAGTCCTGACTCCAGGCTAGGTCTCCCCTGACCTCCGGACCCCAGGTCCGGCTTGTCCCTGACATCTCAAAAGGGAGTGTTCACATTCAACAAGACCACCCAGGCCATCCCCCTAAACTTGCTCCTCCACACATCTCCGAAGACGGTGATCCTGTCCACGCGTTTGCAAAAACATTTAGGGGAACAAAACATCTAATACCAACATCAGATCTACCAGCAAATCACATCACATCCACTTTCAGAATTAACCAGAACTTACCCACTTCCTCCTCCTCAAAGGCCGGCCAGATTCACCGCATCATCACCCACCTGCACCCTGAATCCCTGGCTCCTGTTGTCCTCCCAACAGTGGCCACCAGAGGGCGCCGCTAAGGACCTGACTCAGGCCCCATACCTACTCTGCTCACAATACTCCAGGGATCCGACTTCCCTCAGGGTACAAGCGGAAGTCCTCCCCACCGCCCACCATACCCTCCAAGACTTGCCCCTTTCCCCTCCCTGCCCTTCCCTCCTCCCTCTCTCCCTATGATCACTCTCTGCTCCAGCCACATCAGAGTCTTGCTGTTTCCCCAAAACAAGACTGGCCCAGCCTTTGCACATGCTGTTTCCCAGAAATCTTTACAGCTCCCTGCCTCCACCCCTTCAGTTCACTGGTCAGATGTCACTTTCTCAATGAGGCCTTCCCTGGCCATCCTATTCCCTTCAGCACTTGCATCCCCTGCCCCTGCTCACTTCTTCCAAAGTATAAGATGGACTTACTTCTTCTTTTTGTTTCTATCTCCATGAAGGCAGGGATGCTTCTCATTTGGCTCTCTGCTTTATCTCCAGCATGTAGAAGAGGGCCTGGCACACAGCTGACAGTTTTTAAATGCTTGCTGAAAGAATAGCCCTATGGTGTGGTGTGAAGGTTAGTTTTATAAGTCAACTGGGCTCAGCTATAGTACCCAGTTACTGAATCAAACACTAACCTAGGTGTTGCTGTGAAGGCATCTGGTTGATGTGGTCGACATCTACAATAAGTTAACTTTCAATAAAGAAGATTACCCTTGATACTGTCGGTGGGCCTCACCCAATCAGGTGAAAAGCCTTAAGAGCAAAACCTAAGGCTTCCTGGAAAACAAGAAATTCTGCCTTGAGACTGCAGCATCTGGGGACTTCCCTCGTGGTAGGGAGGTTAAGAATCTGCCTTCCAATGAAGGGAATCTGGGTTCGATCTCTTGTCAGGGAACTAAGATTCCACATGCTGTGGGGCAATTAAGCCTGTGCACTCAGGAGTCCAAGCCACAACCAGAGAGAGGCACACTCACTACAACAAAGAGCCCACAAACCGAAATTAAGACATGATGCAGCCAAATAAATAAAACATTAAAAAAAGACTGCAGCATCACCTCCAGCCTCGTGAGTGTGTGTGTGTTACTATCACAGTATTCAAGACCCTCCCAAATCTGGTCCCTGCCAATGCTGCCAGCCCCCTCGGCTACTGAGGCATCAAATCTCCAGCTGCATCGGCTAACAATGGTTCCTTAAGCATCATGTGTTTCTTCATGCCTACAAAGCTGTGCATATGCCATTCCTTCCTCTGGAAAACTCTTTACCCTTCATCTCACTCTGATCAACTCCTATTCATCCCTCAAGGCCCCAGCTCCAACATTCTCTCTCTGGGCACTCTTTATCCAGCAGTGAGTCAGGGAGGCTGAAGGATGTACCTCATCAGCGGCAGTTGCAGTCATATGGAGCTGGTTTCGCCGGAGCCAAGCAGCTTTGTACTTGTCCAGTTTCTGGCCCTTGTATTTGACAGAGGCCCAGCCACAGCCAGACTTCTTGGCTGGGTTCACCAGCTTCTTGCAATGGGTGGCCCAGGCGCTGGGTGAGTTGAATACCTGGCCTGTTTCCTGCCACACAATCCTTCCATCGGGCTGCAGGTCTCCCACGAACTTCTTCCCCTGCAGTGACAGTGGGTTGGCTGGACCCAAGAGCTGGTACTCATCAAGACTCCCTCCTCCAGGAAGTCCTCCCTGACCCCATGCTGCTTCCCAGGGCCTGCCACCCATCTCCCACTTCGTTCCAGGTGGCTTCCAGCTGTACCATCCTGATCAGCCTGTTTTGAAACTGTCAAGTTATATGCCCGTCCCCACTCCTTTCACTGGACTGTGAGCCCGAAAGGACAAGAACTGCATGTGACTTGATCTCCACTGTGTCCCTAACACCCAACACAGCCTGGCACACAGCAGATGCTCAATTCACAAACTGCTCCCATTCACAAAGAGAACAATAACAATAATGGTAATAATAACAACACTTATAAAGGACTTATTGTGTAGCAGGCACACTACTGAGCAGTTTATTCATTGCATCCTCATGCAACCCCATGGGAGGAAAGAAAATCCCATTTTACGGATGGGGAAACTAGGATACGCATAGGTTGAGTGAAGTCACATAGCCAGAAAGGCACTAATGTCCTCTCAGAGCCTAAGATTCTTCTTTGTGGAATGGAGAGTTTGGTGAACAATGTTCTCCCATCCAGAAAGACTCCTGCTGGGTCAGGATGCTCTGTGCCTCAGTTTCCCCCCTCACACCAGGGGCTCGGCTTGGGGCNGTTGTGACTGACTCTGCGACACACTGGACTGTAGCCCACCAGGCTCCTCTGTCCCTGAGATTTCCCAGGCAAGAATGAGTTACCATTTCCTTCTCCATGTTTTTTTTTTTTTCTCCTAATGTTGACAATATATCTTCTTATGAGAACAGTGTTCTTTCCCAGCCCTGTAGGGGTCATGATGATCTGCTGCTCACTCTGTACTTGCTTACCTGGACTATGTATCCTTGGTGAAGTTTATGTAAATATCAGTATGTTATTTTGATGTATGATCCTTTGTCTCAAGGCTGTCCAGAGGTTAAGAAGCAGTGCTTCCACCGTAGAGGGCGTGGGTTCAATCTCTGGTCAAGGAATCAGTGACGCAGGAGGCATGCATGCATAAATGAAATATATATGACCGTGCCTACTAACAGGCGGAACTGTTCTCAGAGCTTTCAGAAAATCTGCTTCCTGTTATAATCTTCAGTGTGGCTCGAAGAAAATTCCATTTTTCTCTTCTTAACTTGATAGTTAATATTCCCTGATGCTCACTTTGTGTCCAGCCCAAACCTCCTTTTGGAATCATCTCACCACCCACTCAGGGTCCAGCCATCAAATAGGCATCTCCAGCCCCTTAGGGGGCTTCCCAAGTGGCACTAGTGGTAAAGAATCTGCCTGCCAATGCAGGAGACTCAAGAGATATGTATTCAATCCCTTGGTCGCAAATATCCCCTGGAGAACGAAATGGCAATCCATCCCAGTATTCTTGCCTGGAAAATTCCATGGACAGAGGAGCCTGGTAGGTTACAGTCTATGAGATTCAAAGAGTTGGACAGGACTGAGCGACTGAGCACCGCACACAGCTGCTTAGACTCAACAGAGCTCAAATGGCCTCAGTTTATTTGCCCATGGCCTTGTCTACTTTCTCTTTGCCTCTCTTCTAAAACCCAGGGCTGAATCTCCAGCATCTCTCATCTGGATCATTTCCTGGAGATTCAGTCCTCCATATTCACACATACTCCTTACATCTCCCATCCTGGCCCCAGAGGAATCTTACTAAAATGCAACTATGACCACCTCCCTCCATTGCTCTAAATCCTTCTATGAATCCCCATTGCCTTTGATAAATTAGCCACTGTGACCTTATCAACCATTAACAATTTACAGCACCCCTAAATAGCAGGTAGTGTAATCAACATTACCAGACAGTTCAGGAGAGGAAGAGTTACACAGTTCTTCATTGAATTCCCAAGGCGAATCTTTGCTATGTGTATAAAGTCCAGGAAGTCCTAGAACTATTAAGGAAATTGAATTTGTAATTTTAAAAGTCCCCCAAAAGGGACTAGGTATCATCACAGTTCATAGCTGTTTAGCTACAAGTTCATTTCAATAGCAGGACCTAACAAGTATTTGAGGCCAAAATCTCCTATGTTTAAAAACATTTTTTTTTACCATGCTAATAAAAATATTAATTTGTTTGGGAAAAAAAAATTGAAAAAAAATTAAACTCCCAAAGAAGAAATCTCCAGGCCCAGGTGAAAAATTCTATGAAGGTTCAAAGAAGAATTAACACCACTTTTACATAATCTCCCTGGAGAAGGAAACGGCAACCCATTCCAGTATTCTTGCCTGAAGAGTCCCATGGACCCGGCAACCTGGCAGGCTACAGTCCACGGGGTTGCAAAGGTCTGACACTGAAGCTACTTAGCATACATGTATGCATTACATAATCTCTTCCAGAAAATTGAAGAAGGAACACTTCCTAATTCATTTTATGAAGCTATTATCACCTGATACCAAAGTCAGATAAGGAGAGTACAAATAAACAAAACTACAGAACATCCCTCGTAAATCCAGACAAAAAAAATCTTTTAAAAAATGTTAATAAATAGAATTTAGCAATATATAAAAAGAAGTATTCATCATGAGAAAGTGGAGTTTATCCCAGGGATGCAGGGCTGTTTCCATATTCCAAATTCAATTAGTGTTTTCCACTGTATTAAAGAGACTGTGGTAGGTGGAACAATAGTTCCCTAAATATCTCAATGTCCAAACCCCCAAGGTCGAGGAATGTTTAGGTTACTTGGCAAAGGGGATTTAAGTTTTCAGATGGAATTACAGTTGCTAATCAAATTAAAATAAGGAGACATTAAAATAAAGTAATAACTGTTAAAATAAGGAGGTGATCCCAGATTATCTACTGAGTCCAATATAATAACAGGCATCCTTAAATGTGAAAGAGAGTCAGGGAAAGGTGACTGTGGAAGAAATTCAGACTGATGTAACATGAGGTTTCTACCCACTATTGCTGGCTTTATAGATGGAGTTAGAAGGACTGGGGAAAGCTAGAAGCTGGAGAAAGCAAGGAAATAGATTCATTCTTTGAGGTTTCAGAAAGGAACACAGCCCTCAGGGACTTCCGTGGTAGCCCAGTGGTTAAGAATCCACCCTGCAACGCAGGGGATGTGGGTTCGATCCTTGGCCAGGGAACTAAGATCCCACATGCTGCAGAGCAACTAAGCCTGAGCGCCACAACTAGAGAGTTCACACACGACCCAACACAGCCAAATAAATAAATATTTAAAAGAAAAAAAGAATAAGGAACATAGTCCTGCCAACACCCTGATTTTAGTTTCATGAGAACCACATAGGACTACAAAGCTATAAGATAATACATTTGTGTTGTATTAAGTCTCTATATTTATGATGTTATTACAGCAACCACAGAAAGCTAATACACAAGCTAAAGAAGACATGTCACAAGACCGTATCTATTCATGCAAAAAAAAAAAAAAAGCATTTGATAGAATTCAACACCCACTCATAATAAAAACTCTCAGCAAACCAGGAACAGAGGGAAACTACCTCAACTTGATGAAGAACATGGACAAAACTTCAGGTAACATTGTAATTCATGGTAAAAGACTTAACACTTTTCCTATCGAGACTGGGAACAAGGAAAGGCATCCACCCTCACTGTTCTTATTCAACAGAGTCCTGAACGTGCTAGCCATTACAATAAGATAAGAAAAAGAAATCAAAGGCATATAAATTGAAAATTAACCTTATTTGCAAATGATATGATCTGTCTACAAAATTTCAAGAAATCTCCCAAACATGCCCCTAGAACTAAGGAGAGAATTAATTCAAAAAGGTTATAGGATAAGAGATCAACACACAAAAATCAATGGCATGTTTGTATGCTAATAATGAGTATATGAAAACTGGAATTGAAAATACAATATTACTTATAATGTTTTGAAATAGAAAAAAAGAAATGCTTAGATGTAAATCTAACCAAACAGATACAGGACTTGGATACTGAAAACTATACAATGCTGATGAAAGAAATCAAAGATTTAAATAAATGAAGAGAATCTGAAACTAATATAATATTATTATACTTCAATAAGAAACAAGGGAAGGAGGGAGGGAGGAAGGAAGGGAAAAAGGGAAAGACCATGTCTGTGGGTTGGAAGACTCAACACAGTATGCAAAAGTTATCAAGTTTTGGAACTTTCCTGGCTGTCAAGTGGTTAAGACTACACATTCTAATGCAGAGGGGTGTGGGTTCCATACCTGGTCAGGGACCTAAGATCCCACTTGTGGCACTGCCCAAAATTAAGAAAAAAAAAAAAAAAAAAGCCTAATCTCCCCCAACCGATATATAGATTTAGTGCTATTCCTGTCAAAATCTCTGCAAGATTTTTGGGTAAATACAAGCCAGGTTTTTCTAATGTCCAGGCAGCCTAACAGGCTGCCTGGACATTGTGTCACTCTCTAGTCCCATTCCCTCACAGCTCTGGCACCAGATTCCTTTCTCTCCCTTCCAAGTCTTTGCTTAGGCAAGTGGCCCTGTTGATGCCCCCACACCACACCAACAGCCCCCCAGCAGCTCCCTCCTCTGTTCCCTGACTCCAACCAGGCCTCCCTGACTCCCTGACTTCTTGCAGGGACCAGAGAGACCCGGATTTCCCTAGAATCCCTGGACCTGCCCGGCCCAGCCCCCGCCCAGGGCTGGCAGGGGAGGGAGCTCTGGAGCTGACAGAGAGAGGAAATTCCCCTGGAACCTGTTTCTCAGCTTCCTGGCTCAGCTGGAGCACCCGCTGGAGGGAGAGGCCAGGCCGGGCCAAGGACCCTGGCCCGTCATGGCCTTGGCCCTGAGCCCGCCCCGGGTCCCCAAGCCCAAGAGTGCCCTGCCCTTGCACTACTATGAGAGCTTCCTGGAGAAGAAGGGACCCCGAGATCGGGTAAGACAGGCCTGGGAGCTGGCACTGCTGGGTGGCCCCTGGGCAGGTGCGGCACCTCTCTGAACCTAGACCTCCCCAGCCTGCTGAGGAGGGTGAGGTGGGTGCTGGTTGGGGCAAGGCATAGACTGGGGGCTGGGAAAGGTTCTGCCTGTCTATCTCTCTCTCTGATCTGAGCTCTTTCTCTTTCTGTGTCTCTCCCCGCTTGGCTCTATTGGTCTCTTTCTGAATCTCAGATATAAACAGGATTAGGGACTTTCTCAAGGAAATGACGGGGGTGGGGGGGGTGGGGGTGGCGGGGTGTCTTCTGACACCACTCCGTACCCCCACATCCCTCCTCCCCCAAGCCCCGAGCTAACTCTGTGAACCTTAGCCACAGGGGTCAACGTCCATACAGATTGTAGGTGGGGACAGTGAGAGGTACTGGGAGCTGTTGCCAGTCAGGGGCCCGATGAGTGTGTGTGTGTGTCCTTCTCAGAATAAAGCTCAACTCCTCCATTCTGCTAAGGCCCACCCTCATCCGCCACTAGGACCCAAACCAAGCACCCCCCTGCCTTTGCCCTGGAAGCTTCTTCCTTTCCTTCTGCCTTCATGCATTCAAATCCTCCCCAGCTTAGAAAGCACCAGAGGCAGGAGATCTCAGGGGTTAAGAAAGAGAGTTTATTTATCGGTGAACACACCTCAAAGCATGTAGGGGATCTTGGTTTCCCAACCAGGGATCAAATCCACGCCCCCTGCAGTGGAAGCCAAGGAAGTCCTAGGCAGGTACCATAATTATCTACTATTTTATAGGTGGTGAAACTGAGGCACAAAGAGCTTAAACAGCATTCAGTGGGTGACACATAGCTGGTATATGAGTTTGTTCACTTACTGCTTTCTTCCCAGTGCCTGGCACACAGTAGTTCTTCAGTAAATGATAGTTAAATGTATGTGTGTATCTAGGATGTATCTATAGATGGACAGATGGGTGAGTGGGTGGACAGACAGGTGCTGCTGCTGCTACTAAGTCACTTCAGTCGTGTTCGACTCTGTGCAACCAACCCCACCAGGCTCCTCTGTCCCTGGGATTCTCCAGGCAAGAATACTGGAGTGGGTTGCCATTTCTTTCTCCAATGCATGAAAGTGAAAAGTGAAAGTGAAGTTGTTAAGTCGTGTCCAACTCTGTGTGACCCCATGGACTGTAGCCTACCAGGCTCCTCCGTTCATGAGATTTTCCAGGCAAGAGTACAGGAGTAGGTTACCATGTCCATCTTCAGGACAGACACGTGAAACGATGGATAAACACAAATATACTTGGGAGACATTGCAGGTTTGGTGCTAGATCACCACAATAAAGCAAATATTGTGATAAAGTGAGCCATATGAATTTTTTTCATTTCCCAGTGCTTTATAAAAGTTATGTTGACACTGGTCTGTACCCTGTTGTATGTAATAGCACTATATCTTTTAAAAAATTAGCTCATAATCATCTGCTTTCTTTTTAATTATTTACTTATTTTTGGCTGTGCTGGGTCTTTGTCGCTGTTCGAGGGCTTTCTCTAATTAGAGGAGGCTACTCTGTAGTTGTGGTGCATGGACTTCTCACTGTAGTGGCTTCTCTTTTGGCAGAGCATGGGCTCTAGGGCATGTGGAATAGCACTGTATCCTAAAAAGACAGTGTACATAACTTAATTTAAAAATAATGCTTTTGGAAAAATGACACCGGTAGATACTTCTTTGACTCAGAATAGCCACAGATCTTTAATTTGTTTAAAAACAAAACCCCACAATACCTGTGAAGTGCAATAAAATGAAGCATGCCCATACATAGGTGGGTGGATGGATAGGTGAGTACATAAGTGGATAACAGAATGGATGGAAGGATGAATCAATAGGTGGCTCAGTGGATAGATGATCACTGTCAATATAAGAGCTATCCTCATTGCGAAAGGGTTAGTCACTCAGTCATGTCCAACTATTTGCGACCCCATGGACTGTAGCCCATCAGGCTTCTCTGTCCAAATACTAGAGTGGGTAGCCATTCCCTTCTCCAGGGGATTTTCCCAACCCAAGGATCGAGCCCCCATTGGTCTCCTGCATTGTAGGCAGATTCTTAACCATCTGAGCCACCAGGGAAACCCTTACGAACTCATTAATTTACTTCCTCTTCACTTCCCGATTTAGCAATCTGAAGTCCTTTCTCCTCTGCAATCTCTTGGCCCAGGGTCTGTCTCTACCTGAGGGTGCTTATTTCTCTTCTCTGAAAGACTTTAGTGTGTCTGCTTTCTCTGTGGGCTGCCCTGGTGGCTGCAGGTGATGAAGGAAACCATGTAAAGATCTGGGAGAAGCATGTTCAGGCAAAGAGGCCAGCAAGTGCAAAGGTTCTGAGATAGAGAAGGATGGAGGTGCCCAGCTCTGCCACCTCACCGCCCTCTCATTCTCCACCTCTGATCTACAGGATTACAAGAAGTTCTGGGCAGGCCTTCAGGGCCTGACTCTCTATTTCTACAACAGCAATCGGGACACTAAGGTAAGGATGGAAAGGAAGCCTCAAGAATTGGCCTGCCCTTGACCCCAGGACCTAACAGAGGATGTGGACAGGATGTCCTAGCTGGGGGGGATGAGGCACTCAGACTCTGTCTTCTGTGCTCCCAGCATATGGAGAAGCTAGATCTAGGAGGCTTTGTGAAGCTCACAGATGAAGCTCCCTGGGGAAACTCCCATGACCCTAGCACCCACTTCTGCTTGGTCCTTCGGAACCAGGAGATCAAGTTCAAGGTAAGTCTCTTAAGGGGTGACTGGTGGGAGACCCTTCCTCCATGTCACACCCACCATTAACACATACCAGCACAGAACCACATAGAGTTTATCACTGGGTTAGTTCAGTTCAGTTCAGTCACTCAGTCGTGTCCGACTAAACTTTGCGACCCCATGAATCGCAGCACGTCAGGCCTCCCTGTCCACCATCAACTCACAGAGTTCACTCAGACTCACGCCCATCAAGTCAGTGATGCCATCCAGCCATCTCATCCTCTGTCGTCCCCTT
>SJYA01001140.1:1550264-1563797 GCA_006410615.1 Neotragus moschatus | reverse complement strand
AAAAAAAAAAAAAAAAAAGCCTAATCTCCCCCAACCGATATATAGATTTAGTGCTATTCCTGTCAAAATCTCTGCAAGATTTTTGGGTAAATACAAGCCAGGTTTTTCTAATGTCCAGGCAGCCTAACAGGCTGCCTGGACATTGTGTCACTCTCTAGTCCCATTCCCTCACAGCTCTGGCACCAGATTCCTTTCTCTCCCTTCCAAGTCTTTGCTTAGGCAAGTGGCCCTGTTGATGCCCCCACACCACACCAACAGCCCCCCAGCAGCTCCCTCCTCTGTTCCCTGACTCCAACCAGGCCTCCCTGACTCCCTGACTTCTTGCAGGGACCAGAGAGACCCGGATTTCCCTAGAATCCCTGGACCTGCCCGGCCCAGCCCCCGCCCAGGGCTGGCAGGGGAGGGAGCTCTGGAGCTGACAGAGAGAGGAAATTCCCCTGGAACCTGTTTCTCAGCTTCCTGGCTCAGCTGGAGCACCCGCTGGAGGGAGAGGCCAGGCCGGGCCAAGGACCCTGGCCCGTCATGGCCTTGGCCCTGAGCCCGCCCCGGGTCCCCAAGCCCAAGAGTGCCCTGCCCTTGCACTACTATGAGAGCTTCCTGGAGAAGAAGGGACCCCGAGATCGGGTAAGACAGGCCTGGGAGCTGGCACTGCTGGGTGGCCCCTGGGCAGGTGCGGCACCTCTCTGAACCTAGACCTCCCCAGCCTGCTGAGGAGGGTGAGGTGGGTGCTGGTTGGGGCAAGGCATAGACTGGGGGCTGGGAAAGGTTCTGCCTGTCTATCTCTCTCTCTGATCTGAGCTCTTTCTCTTTCTGTGTCTCTCCCCGCTTGGCTCTATTGGTCTCTTTCTGAATCTCAGATATAAACAGGATTAGGGACTTTCTCAAGGAAATGACGGGGGTGGGGGGGGTGGGGGTGGCGGGGTGTCTTCTGACACCACTCCGTACCCCCACATCCCTCCTCCCCCAAGCCCCGAGCTAACTCTGTGAACCTTAGCCACAGGGGTCAACGTCCATACAGATTGTAGGTGGGGACAGTGAGAGGTACTGGGAGCTGTTGCCAGTCAGGGGCCCGATGAGTGTGTGTGTGTCCTTCTCAGAATAAAGCTCAACTCCTCCATTCTGCTAAGGCCCACCCTCATCCGCCACTAGGACCCAAACCAAGCACCCCCCTGCCTTTGCCCTGGAAGCTTCTTCCTTTCCTTCTGCCTTCATGCATTCAAATCCTCCCCAGCTTAGAAAGCACCAGAGGCAGGAGATCTCAGGGGTTAAGAAAGAGAGTTTATTTATCGGTGAACACACCTCAAAGCATGTAGGGGATCTTGGTTTCCCAACCAGGGATCAAATCCACGCCCCCTGCAGTGGAAGCCAAGGAAGTCCTAGGCAGGTACCATAATTATCTACTATTTTATAGGTGGTGAAACTGAGGCACAAAGAGCTTAAACAGCATTCAGTGGGTGACACATAGCTGGTATATGAGTTTGTTCACTTACTGCTTTCTTCCCAGTGCCTGGCACACAGTAGTTCTTCAGTAAATGATAGTTAAATGTATGTGTGTATCTAGGATGTATCTATAGATGGACAGATGGGTGAGTGGGTGGACAGACAGGTGCTGCTGCTGCTACTAAGTCACTTCAGTCGTGTTCGACTCTGTGCAACCAACCCCACCAGGCTCCTCTGTCCCTGGGATTCTCCAGGCAAGAATACTGGAGTGGGTTGCCATTTCTTTCTCCAATGCATGAAAGTGAAAAGTGAAAGTGAAGTTGTTAAGTCGTGTCCAACTCTGTGTGACCCCATGGACTGTAGCCTACCAGGCTCCTCCGTTCATGAGATTTTCCAGGCAAGAGTACAGGAGTAG
The DNA here is from genome assembly GCA_006410615.1 of Neotragus moschatus. Lineage (NCBI taxonomy): Eukaryota > Metazoa > Chordata > Mammalia > Artiodactyla > Bovidae > Neotragus > Neotragus moschatus. Next base: position 1,561,942 of record SJYA01001140.1, on the reverse strand, counting down.
GTTACCATGTCCATCTTCAGGACAGACACGTGAAACGATGGATAAACACAAATATACTTGGGAGACATTGCAGGTTTGGTGCTAGATCACCACAATAAAGCAAATATTGTGATAAAGTGAGCCATATGAATTTTTTTCATTTCCCAGTGCTTTATAAAAGTTATGTTGACACTGGTCTGTACCCTGTTGTATGTAATAGCACTATATCTTTTAAAAAATTAGCTCATAATCATCTGCTTTCTTTTTAATTATTTACTTATTTTTGGCTGTGCTGGGTCTTTGTCGCTGTTCGAGGGCTTTCTCTAATTAGAGGAGGCTACTCTGTAGTTGTGGTGCATGGACTTCTCACTGTAGTGGCTTCTCTTTTGGCAGAGCATGGGCTCTAGGGCATGTGGAATAGCACTGTATCCTAAAAAGACAGTGTACATAACTTAATTTAAAAATAATGCTTTTGGAAAAATGACACCGGTAGATACTTCTTTGACTCAGAATAGCCACAGATCTTTAATTTGTTTAAAAACAAAACCCCACAATACCTGTGAAGTGCAATAAAATGAAGCATGCCCATACATAGGTGGGTGGATGGATAGGTGAGTACATAAGTGGATAACAGAATGGATGGAAGGATGAATCAATAGGTGGCTCAGTGGATAGATGATCACTGTCAATATAAGAGCTATCCTCATTGCGAAAGGGTTAGTCACTCAGTCATGTCCAACTATTTGCGACCCCATGGACTGTAGCCCATCAGGCTTCTCTGTCCAAATACTAGAGTGGGTAGCCATTCCCTTCTCCAGGGGATTTTCCCAACCCAAGGATCGAGCCCCCATTGGTCTCCTGCATTGTAGGCAGATTCTTAACCATCTGAGCCACCAGGGAAACCCTTACGAACTCATTAATTTACTTCCTCTTCACTTCCCGATTTAGCAATCTGAAGTCCTTTCTCCTCTGCAATCTCTTGGCCCAGGGTCTGTCTCTACCTGAGGGTGCTTATTTCTCTTCTCTGAAAGACTTTAGTGTGTCTGCTTTCTCTGTGGGCTGCCCTGGTGGCTGCAGGTGATGAAGGAAACCATGTAAAGATCTGGGAGAAGCATGTTCAGGCAAAGAGGCCAGCAAGTGCAAAGGTTCTGAGATAGAGAAGGATGGAGGTGCCCAGCTCTGCCACCTCACCGCCCTCTCATTCTCCACCTCTGATCTACAGGATTACAAGAAGTTCTGGGCAGGCCTTCAGGGCCTGACTCTCTATTTCTACAACAGCAATCGGGACACTAAGGTAAGGATGGAAAGGAAGCCTCAAGAATTGGCCTGCCCTTGACCCCAGGACCTAACAGAGGATGTGGACAGGATGTCCTAGCTGGGGGGGATGAGGCACTCAGACTCTGTCTTCTGTGCTCCCAGCATATGGAGAAGCTAGATCTAGGAGGCTTTGTGAAGCTCACAGATGAAGCTCCCTGGGGAAACTCCCATGACCCTAGCACCCACTTCTGCTTGGTCCTTCGGAACCAGGAGATCAAGTTCAAGGTAAGTCTCTTAAGGGGTGACTGGTGGGAGACCCTTCCTCCATGTCACACCCACCATTAACACATACCAGCACAGAACCACATAGAGTTTATCACTGGGTTAGTTCAGTTCAGTTCAGTCACTCAGTCGTGTCCGACTAAACTTTGCGACCCCATGAATCGCAGCACGTCAGGCCTCCCTGTCCACCATCAACTCACAGAGTTCACTCAGACTCACGCCCATCAAGTCAGTGATGCCATCCAGCCATCTCATCCTCTGTCGTCCCCTTCTCCTCCTGCCCCCAATCCCTCCCAGCATCAGAGTCTTTTCCAGTAAGTCAACTCTTCACATGAGGTGGCCAAAGTACTGGAGTTTCAGCTTCAGCATCATTCCTTCCAAAGAAATCCCAGGGCTGATCTCCTTCAGAATGGACTGGTTGGATCTCCTTGCAGTCCAAGGGACTCTCAAGAGTCTTCTCCAACACCACAGTTCAAAAGCATCAATTCTTCGGTGCTCAGCCTTCTTCACAGTCCAACTCTCACATCCATACATGACTACTAGAAAAACTATAGCCTTGACTAGACGGACCTTAGTCGGCAAAGTGATATCTCTGCTTTTCAATATGCTATCTAGGTTGGTCATAACTTTTCTTCCAAGCAGTAAGCGTCTTTTAATTTCATGGCTGCAGTCACCATCTGCAGTGATTTTGGAGCCCAAAAAAATAAAGTCTGACACTGTTTCCAGTGTTTCCCTGTCTATTTCCCATGAAGTGATGGGACTGGATGCCATGATCTTTGTTTTCTGAATGTTGAGCTTTAAGCCCATTAACCTCTCTGGGCCTCAGTTTCTACAAGTGAAAAGTGAGATAATATGTGTAAACTGCCCAGAACACAATCTGATCCACAAGGACCGCAATTGCCATCATTCAGCTAACATTATTGAGCACCTATTGTGTTCCACTCTTCTTAATAATACTCTCTAATACCATGTTCAGTCACTAATTTGTGTCCGACTCATTGTGAACCACATGGACTGCAGCACGCCAGGCCTCCTTGTCCAACTCCCAGAGCTTGCTCAAACTCATGTCCGTCGAGTCAGTGATGCCATCCAACCATCTCATCCTCTGTCGTCCTCTGCTCCTTCTGCCTTCAATCTTTCCCAGCATTAGGGTCTTTTCCAGTGAGTCAGTTCTTCACATCAGGTGGCCAAAGTTTTGGAGCTTCAGCTTCAGCATCAGCTCTTTCAGTGAATATTCAGGGCTGGTTTCGTTTAGGATTGACTGGTTTGATCTCCTTGCAGTCCCAGGAACTCTCAAAAGTCTTCTCCAGCACTATAATTCAAAAGCATCAATTTTTCAGCTCTCAGCCTTCTTTATGGTCCAATTCTCACATCTGTACATGATTACCAGAAAAATCATAGCTTTGATTATGTGGACTTTTGTCAGCATAATGATGTCTCTGCTTTTTAATATGCTAACACCATACACAAAAATAAACTAAAAATGGATTAAACACCTAAATGTAAGACCATGTAAATGTAAAACTCCTAGAGGAAAACATAGAACACTCTGACATAAATTGCAGCAGTATCTTTTTGGATCCAGCTCCTAGAGTGAAGGAAATAAAAACAAAAATAAACAAATGGGACCTAATTAAACTCAAAAGGTTTTGCACAGCAAAAGAAACCATACAAAAACCAAAAAGACACTTATAGAATGGGAGAAAATATTTGCAAACAATATGACCAACAAAGGATCGATCTCCCAAATATATATATAGCTCAATATCAGAAAAACAATCAACTCAAACAAAAAACGGGATATCTAAATAGACATCTCTCCAAAGACATACAGATGGCCAAGAGACACGTGAAAAGATGCTCAACATCGCTAACTATTCAGTTCAGTTCAGTCTGTCAGTCGTGTCTAACTCTTTGTGACCCCATGAATCATAGCACACCAGGCCTCCCTGTCCATCACCAACTCCCAGAGTTTACCCAAACTCATGTCCAATGAGTCAGTGAAACCATCCAGCCATCTCATCCTGTGTCGCCCCCTTCTCCTCCTGCCTTCAATCCCTCCCAGCATCAGGGTCTTTTCCAATGAGTCAATTCTTCACGTGAGGTGGCCAAAGTATTGGAGTTTCAGCTTCAGCATCAGTCCTTCCAATGAATACCCAGGACTGATCTCCTTTAGGATGGCCTGGTTGGATCTTGCAGTCCAAGAAACTCTCAAGAGTCTTCTCCAACACCACAGTTCAAAAGCATCAATTCTTTGGCACTCAGCTTTCTTCACAGTCCAACTCTCACACCCATATACGACCATTGGAAAAACCATAGTCTTAACTAGACAGACCTTTGTTGGCAAAGTAATGTCTCTGCTTTTTAATATGCTATCTAGGTTGGTCATAACTTTCCTTCTAAGGAGTAAGCGTCTTTTAATTTCTTGACTGCAATCACCATCTGCAGTGATTTTGGAGCCCAAAAAAATAAAAGTCTAACACTGTTTCCCCATCTATTTCCCATGAAGTGATGGGACTAGATGCCATGATCTTCATTTTCTGAATATTGAGCTTTAAGCCAACTCTTTCACTCTCCTCTTTCACTTTCATCAAGAGGCTTCTTAGTTCCTCTTCACTTTCTGCCATAAGGATGGTGTCATCTGCTTATCTGAGGTTATTGATATTTCTCCTGGCAATCTTGATTCCAGCTTGTGCTTCTTCCAGCCCAGCGTTTCTCATGATGTAGAGAAATGCAAATCAAAACCACAATGACACTGGTCAGAATGGCCATCATCAGAAAGTCTATAAATAATAAATGCTAGAGAGAGTATGAGTACTCTTGCCTGGAAAATCCCATGGNCCTTCTTCACAGTCCAACTCTCACATCCATACATGACTACTAGAAAAACTATAGCCTTGACTAGACGGACCTTAGTCGGCAAAGTGATATCTCTGCTTTTCAATATGCTATCTAGGTTGGTCATAACTTTTCTTCCAAGCAGTAAGCGTCTTTTAATTTCATGGCTGCAGTCACCATCTGCAGTGATTTTGGAGCCCAAAAAAATAAAGTCTGACACTGTTTCCAGTGTTTCCCTGTCTATTTCCCATGAAGTGATGGGACTGGATGCCATGATCTTTGTTTTCTGAATGTTGAGCTTTAAGCCCATTAACCTCTCTGGGCCTCAGTTTCTACAAGTGAAAAGTGAGATAATATGTGTAAACTGCCCAGAACACAATCTGATCCACAAGGACCGCAATTGCCATCATTCAGCTAACATTATTGAGCACCTATTGTGTTCCACTCTTCTTAATAATACTCTCTAATACCATGTTCAGTCACTAATTTGTGTCCGACTCATTGTGAACCACATGGACTGCAGCACGCCAGGCCTCCTTGTCCAACTCCCAGAGCTTGCTCAAACTCATGTCCGTCGAGTCAGTGATGCCATCCAACCATCTCATCCTCTGTCGTCCTCTGCTCCTTCTGCCTTCAATCTTTCCCAGCATTAGGGTCTTTTCCAGTGAGTCAGTTCTTCACATCAGGTGGCCAAAGTTTTGGAGCTTCAGCTTCAGCATCAGCTCTTTCAGTGAATATTCAGGGCTGGTTTCGTTTAGGATTGACTGGTTTGATCTCCTTGCAGTCCCAGGAACTCTCAAAAGTCTTCTCCAGCACTATAATTCAAAAGCATCAATTTTTCAGCTCTCAGCCTTCTTTATGGTCCAATTCTCACATCTGTACATGATTACCAGAAAAATCATAGCTTTGATTATGTGGACTTTTGTCAGCATAATGATGTCTCTGCTTTTTAATATGCTAACACCATACACAAAAATAAACTAAAAATGGATTAAACACCTAAATGTAAGACCATGTAAATGTAAAACTCCTAGAGGAAAACATAGAACACTCTGACATAAATTGCAGCAGTATCTTTTTGGATCCAGCTCCTAGAGTGAAGGAAATAAAAACAAAAATAAACAAATGGGACCTAATTAAACTCAAAAGGTTTTGCACAGCAAAAGAAACCATACAAAAACCAAAAAGACACTTATAGAATGGGAGAAAATATTTGCAAACAATATGACCAACAAAGGATCGATCTCCCAAATATATATATAGCTCAATATCAGAAAAACAATCAACTCAAACAAAAAACGGGATATCTAAATAGACATCTCTCCAAAGACATACAGATGGCCAAGAGACACGTGAAAAGATGCTCAACATCGCTAACTATTCAGTTCAGTTCAGTCTGTCAGTCGTGTCTAACTCTTTGTGACCCCATGAATCATAGCACACCAGGCCTCCCTGTCCATCACCAACTCCCAGAGTTTACCCAAACTCATGTCCAATGAGTCAGTGAAACCATCCAGCCATCTCATCCTGTGTCGCCCCCTTCTCCTCCTGCCTTCAATCCCTCCCAGCATCAGGGTCTTTTCCAATGAGTCAATTCTTCACGTGAGGTGGCCAAAGTATTGGAGTTTCAGCTTCAGCATCAGTCCTTCCAATGAATACCCAGGACTGATCTCCTTTAGGATGGCCTGGTTGGATCTTGCAGTCCAAGAAACTCTCAAGAGTCTTCTCCAACACCACAGTTCAAAAGCATCAATTCTTTGGCACTCAGCTTTCTTCACAGTCCAACTCTCACACCCATATACGACCATTGGAAAAACCATAGTCTTAACTAGACAGACCTTTGTTGGCAAAGTAATGTCTCTGCTTTTTAATATGCTATCTAGGTTGGTCATAACTTTCCTTCTAAGGAGTAAGCGTCTTTTAATTTCTTGACTGCAATCACCATCTGCAGTGATTTTGGAGCCCAAAAAAATAAAAGTCTAACACTGTTTCCCCATCTATTTCCCATGAAGTGATGGGACTAGATGCCATGATCTTCATTTTCTGAATATTGAGCTTTAAGCCAACTCTTTCACTCTCCTCTTTCACTTTCATCAAGAGGCTTCTTAGTTCCTCTTCACTTTCTGCCATAAGGATGGTGTCATCTGCTTATCTGAGGTTATTGATATTTCTCCTGGCAATCTTGATTCCAGCTTGTGCTTCTTCCAGCCCAGCGTTTCTCATGATGTAGAGAAATGCAAATCAAAACCACAATGACACTGGTCAGAATGGCCATCATCAGAAAGTCTATAAATAATAAATGCTAGAGAGAGTATGAGTACTCTTGCCTGGAAAATCCCATGGACGGAGGAGCCTGGTAGGCTGCAGTCCATAGGGTTGCTAGGAGTCGGACACGACTGAGTGACTTCACTTTCACTTTTCACTTTCATGCATTGAAGAAGGAAATGGCAACCCACTCCAGTGTTCTTGCCTGGAGAATCCCAGGGACCCAGAAGCCTGGTGGGCTGCCATCTCTGGGGTTGCACAGAGTTGGACACGACTGAAGCGACTTAACAGCAGCAGCAGAGAGTATGAAGAAATAGGAACCCTTCTGCCCTGTTTTTGAAAATGTAAATTGATGCAGCCACTATGGGGGACAGTATGCACATTCCTTAAAAAACTAAATACAGAACTACCATATGATCCTGAAATCCCACTCATGGGCATATATCAGGAGAAAACAATAATTCAAAAAGATACATGCACCCTTATGTTTATGAAGTGAATAGAAGTGAAAGTCACTCAGTCGTGTCTGACTCTTTGCAACCCCATGGACTATACAGTCCATGGAATTCTCTAGGCCAGAGTACTGGAGTGGGTAGCCTTTCCCTTCTCCAGGGCATCTTCCCAACCTAGGGATCGAACCCAGGTCTCCTGCATTGCAGGCAGATTCTTTACCAGCTAAGCCACAAGGGAAGCTCCCCTATGTTCATAGCAGCAGCATTTACAAGAGCCAAGACACAGAAGCAACCTAAATGTTCTTCAGTGGAAGAAATGAAAGAAGATGTGGTACATATACACAATGGAATATTACTTGGCCATTAAAAAGAACAAAATAATGCCATTTGCAGCAACATGGATGGACCTAGAGATTATATACTGAGAGAAGTCAGTCAGAAGGAGAAAGACAAATACCACATGACATTGCTTATCTGTGGAAACAAAGGGAAAAAACGATAAAATGAACTTACATACAAACAGAAATAGTTCCACAGTCATAGACAACAAATTTATGGTTACCAAAGGGAAAAAGGAGGGGAGGAATAAATTAGGAGTTTGAGATTAACATATACACATTACTATATATAATATAGATAAGCAAGAAGGACCTACTGTATAGCACAGGGAAAACTATATTCAGTATTTTAAAATAATATATAAGGGAAAAGAACCTCAAAAAGAATCTCACAGGGACTTCCCTGTGGTCCAGTGGTTAAGACTCCACCTTCTAAGGCAGGAGGTGCAGCTTCCATCCCTCGTTGGGGAAATAAGATCCCACATGCTAGTTGATACAGCCAAAAATTTTTTTCAAAGAATCTCATATATAAAATACATATATATATATATATCACTTTTCTATACACCTGAAACGGAGAAGGCAATGGCACCCCACTACAGTACTCTTGCCTGGAAAATCCCAGGGACAGAGGAGCCTGGTGGGCTGCAGTCCATGGGGTCACTAAGAGTTGGACACAACTGAGCGACTTCACTTTCACTTTTCACTTTCATGAACTGGAGAAGGAAATGGCAACCCACTCTGGTGTTCTTGCCTGGAGAATTCCAGGGACAGAGGAGCCTGGTGGGCTGCCATCTATGGGGTCTCACAGAGTCGGACACGACTGAAGTGACTTAGCATACACCTGAAAGTAACACAACATTGTAAATCAACGATACTTCAGTTTTTAAAAAAAGAAAAGAAATACCTGCCCTTGTAGAGTTTNCACTCTGGTGTTCTTGCCTGGAGAATTCCAGGGACAGAGGAGCCTGGTGGGCTGCCATCTATGGGGTCTCACAGAGTCGGACACGACTGAAGTGACTTAGCATACACCTGAAAGTAACACAACATTGTAAATCAACGATACTTCAGTTTTTAAAAAAAGAAAAGAAATACCTGCCCTTGTAGAGTTTACAGTCTTGCGTCTTGTGGTGGAAGCATACAATAAAAAATAAAGATGTATAAAATATATGGAGTATTAGATGGTGGCAGATGCTAGGGAGACAAGTGCAAGGGAAAGGGGATGGGGGCTCAGGGCTGCAATGTTATGAAGTGTGAATAGGTCTTCTTATTGAAGACCTGAAGGAGGTGAGGAAGCCAGCAGTGTAGAGATCTGAGAAACAACTTCAGCAGTAAAAACAGCATGTACAAAGGCCCTGAGGCTGAACTGTGCCTGGCATGTTGGAGGAACAGTGAGAAAGCCCCTGTGGCTGGAGCAGAGTGAGAGAGGAGGAAAGAGGGAGGGCATGAGGGCAGGGAGAGGATGGGGCAGGTTGTGTAAGACTTGTGGGCCGCAAGGAGGGCCTGGGTTTTAACCCTGAGGAGGTAGAACTCAAGGGAGGTTTTCACACATAGGAGACGTATGATCTGTGTTTTTTTGAAATGTTGAGGTGAACTGCCCTGGTGGTCCAGTGGCTCAGAATCCACCTGCCAATGCAGGCAACATGGTCCAGGAAGATTCCACCTGCTGTGGAGCAACGGTTCTGTACCCAGAAGCCCATCTGTCCTAGAGCCCATGCTCTGTCACAAGAGAAGCCACTGCAACGAGAAGCCTGCAGACCGCAACTAGAGAAAGCCTGTGTGCAGCAATGTAAACCCAACACAGCCAGAAATAAATTAATTATATTTAAAATAGTTGATGTAATAACATTAAAGAATAGTACCCCCATATTACTAAGGACTTATATTCAGACATCATTCTAAATTAACCTGTTCTAACATTTAATTTTTGTAACAACCCTCCGAAACAGGGATGCTTATTCCTTGCTCCCATTTTACAGATGGATAGACCAAGGCTCATCAGCCAGGCATACTTTTTCTTTTGCTCCCCAGGTAGAGAGCCTGGAGTCTCGGGAGATGTGGAAAGGCTTCATCCTGACAGTAGTGGAGGTAAGAGTGGTCAGTCTCAGCCCTCTCTCTCTCCTTCCCCACTTGGCCTGCTCAGAAATCCTTTTAAACATTTCCAATCCCCAAACAAACCTCTCAGCCTCCTCACTAGTCTCAAACTGGCGGCCTCTGAACCAGGTGTAAACCATCTGCGTTTTGTTTTGCCAACAAGTGCTATAAATTTAAAAGTCAGCTGCTGTCGTTTAAAAACCAGGAGTGTTAGGAAACAGCCCTGATTTCTATGTTACTCAATTGCTCCCCGTCTGGCCCCACAGGCTGTTGAGTTTGAGATCCTCCACGTTAGCATTTGCTCTGTGCGTCTCCCATTACGGAAGTTCTCTCTAAGCCCTCTCTGTCCCTGAGTTGTCGGGCGGCTTGGGAGCCCCCTCCAGAACTGGGTTTTATCCTGGCTACATCCGCACCTTGGTCTCAGTGTGCCCCCTGTGACACGGTCACAGGCGCCCATTTCCTGATTTCCCCATTCCCCGTTCAGCTCCGCGTCCCGTCCAACCTGACGCTGCTGCCAGGACACCTGTATATGATGTCCGAGGCCCTGGCCAAAGAGGAGGCCCGCCGTGCGCTCGAGATGCCGTCGTAAGCGCCCGTGGGTCTCCAGGATGGTGGTGGGCTGGGGAACATGGGGCCGCAGAGGGCAGTGAATGGGGTCTCCTGGCGTTGCGTCTTGGGTACACGGTGCATCCAGGCAGGGGTGGGGATTGGGTCCCCACAGCTGGGAGCCTGACTGGGTGTTGGGGCGGTTCTGGGTTCCTGACCGCGGGTCTGGGTCTTCAGGGGCGGGTTTAGATGCCGGGGTGGCGGGTATGGGGCTTTGAGTGTTGGCCTCCGTTCCCGGAGGGCAGGCATGGGCTTCCAGAGGCAGAGTCTGGGTCTGTGGCGGGGGAGGGGTGGGTTGGGCAGGGTCTCTGGGGACCAGTTGACGGACAGGTGAGCTTGGCTGGGTTACGTTGGGAGGGCGTGGCTTTGTCTCTGGGGGCGGGGTCTGCACCAGTGCGTGACGCTGCCCGCCCCAGTTGCTTCCTGAAAGTGAGCCGACTGGAGGCGCAACTGCTCCTGGAGCGCTACCCTGAGTGCGGGAACCTACTGCTGCGGCCCAGCGGGGATGGCACGGGCGGCGTGTCAGTCACAACGCTTCAGAAGCTCAATGGGTGCGCATGCGCGGCTTCGGGTGGGCGTGGCGTCGGGCACAGGGGCGTGGTCGGGTATCGGGGCGGTGGCACATTGTGGGTGGGGCCTGGGCGGGGCCTCCAAGGGGAATCCCTCAGGGCTTGGTTCTCCTGGGGGACATTGCCAGGAGCAGGGTCTTTCTTGAAGGTGGAGTCTTTTGAGGGTCTAGTCCCCCGCCGAGAGCCACGCCAGGATGTGGGGTGGTCAAGGTTAGGCCCTTCTTGGGGGCTGGGCCCAGGCGAGGGACAGGCCCTTCCTTGTCCTCAGCCAGGTCATGCACTCGCTCCTTACCCTGTCAGGACGCCTGTGGTCAGGCACTACAAGGTGAAGCGCGAGGGCGCCAAGTACGTAATCGACGTGGAGGAGCCGGTGAGCATTGGGCCGGGCCCAGGGAAGCGCAACGGCGTGGGCTGCACCCCTTCCATGCCGGCCCTGATAGCATCCCCTCTCTGACCCTAGTTCTCCTGCACCTCGCTCGAAGCAGTGGTCAACTATTTCGTGTCGCACACTAATAAGGCGCTGGTGCCCTTCCTGCTGGATGAAGACTATGAGAAAGTGATAGGTTGGTAGAACCTCAGGGAACTCGGTTGGGGGGAGGGCTCAGTCCACGCCTCTCCCGACCCCTCCCCAACCCGGACACCCTTGGGTCAGTCCCCAGCTGCCCATGCCTCCTCCAGGCCGCCCTCTCTGTTCCAGGCTTCGTGGAGGCGGATAAAGAGAATGGCGAGAGTGTGTGGGTGGCGCCCTCGGCCCCCTCCACCTCCGGCCCAGGTGATGCCCCCTCCCCGCCGCCGCCGCTGGGGCAGAGTGGGAAAGGACCTAGGACTCTCATGGCTCCGCTTGTGCCCAGTCTTGTACCTAGAGTTGCAGGGACCCAGAAAGTACCCAGACCCTGTCCTCTACGTGCTTCGAGGGAATGGACAGGGCTGGGCACACACACTAGCAATCCTGAGGGTTTGAACCTGGGGCTGGAAGGCGAGGGGGGGGGGGTCGGGGG
>SJYA01001140.1:1535918-1550131 GCA_006410615.1 Neotragus moschatus | reverse complement strand
GGGGGGGGGGGGGGTCGGGGGTGGGGGCGCAACCTAGAGTTGGGGAGAGGAGGAGGATGGGCAGAGTTGGGGGAAAGTCTTCTTGGAAGAGTGGGTGTTTCCTAAAGTTCTCAAAGGATTTCATTAGGAAAAGATGGAAAATCAGGCTGGGAGGTGGTCCAGATTATGCAGCAAAAGGAAGAGATTGGAAAAGTGGAAAGGTCTGTGGGATGAGCAGTATGGTCTTCCCTGGACTGGGCAGATGCTGAGGACCCTGCATGCATGACACATACACAAATGTATGTACAATGTACACAAATGTACATACATACACACATACCACTCATGAACATCAACCTGTGTGTGTCCACCTGCATAATGAGAAGTTCCTATGTAGACACTGGTTCCACCCATGCATAAACTTGGGTGTCATACAGTTCCAGTCCCATATAGCACACATATATATACTTCAAGTCACAATCACGTGTGTACAAATTGCAGACATATCCACTCATGAGCACAAATTCAGACCTTTACACATACATGTGTGTACACACTAATACAGACAAGTGCTGTAGCACATACCTTAGCATCCATGAGGTATCATGCATGCACAAGAGTATAAACCCTCTGCTGAGCTGTGCTTAGTCACTCAGTCATGTTTGACTCTCTCACCCCCATGGACTGTAGCCCACCAGGCTCCTCTGTCCATGGGGATTCTCCAGGCAAGAATACTGGAATGGGNTGCTGTAGCACATACCTTAGCATCCATGAGGTATCATGCATGCACAAGAGTATAAACCCTCTGCTGAGCTGTGCTTAGTCACTCAGTCATGTTTGACTCTCTCACCCCCATGGACTGTAGCCCACCAGGCTCCTCTGTCCATGGGGATTCTCCAGGCAAGAATACTGGAATGGGTTGCCATGCCTTCTTCCAGGGATCTTCCCAACCCAGGGATTGAACCCAGGTCTCCCGCATTGCAGGTGGATTCTTTACAGCCTGAGCTACCAGGGAAACCCTTTACTTATATTTAACTTATGAAATTCACCCAGTGTCCATGTATTGCTACCTAGGGACACACATCCACAGACATAAACAGGCCCATGCCCAGACACACATGCATGGAGACACAGGCCTGTATCCAGGTGTGCACACACACATCCCCACTGGTTTCTCTGTTCCACATGGACCCCGACAGTGACCACAGTTTCCCACCAGGTCCTGCACCCCCCAAGGGAGGCCCTAAGCAGCTGCCTCCCACGTCCATCACGCCTGCGCCCAGTCAGGACAAGCTGCCTCCATTACCGGACCAGGATAACAACTATGTCATCCCCATTGGAGACACCCCATCTGCCAGCTATGTGAACGAGGATGGTGGGTGGGGGACCGGGGTGGCTAGAGCTGGCAACAGGTAGCAAGCTGGTGACTAGATGTGACATACTACATCTTTGTCTGCGCAGTGCCTTCCCCTAGTCGACCAGTTGTTCCAAAGCCCAGGCGGTTGGCCAAGCTACAGGCAAAGCTTCCAAAGCCACCTATTGTGCCCAAGTCAGGTATGGGAGGGGTCCCTCCTCCCAGCCCTCCCCTATCCAGCTGAGGGTGGGCCTCAGCCTTCATCTGTCTGTTCCTACAGACCCCAAAGGCCTCAACAGTGGCCCAGCCAGGAAGCTGGCAGCCAGCTCAGCACAGGCTTTCTCGCCCACCACAGGTAAGGGGTCAATGTAAGAGGGCTTCTCAAGTGGGGAAACCAGGTGGTCATGCTCTGGAGCACTCTATGCTTGGTTTAATGCTCTGCTGTGTCCATCTTGAAGTCCCTCATGGCCACTGAACACATTTTCATCTTACGCTGCAGTGGTCGTGGGTGGATATAAGCAGGGAAAGCCTAGATTGGGGGTCTCTGGTGCCACTGGAGCCTCAGGTACCCCTACCCTCATTCTCAGGGCTGGCAGATGTGACAGCAGAACTGGAAGAGAAATTGCAGAGGAGGCGGGCACTGGAGCAGGCAGCTGAGCACGTGGCAGACCAGCGGGTCCATCTCCAAGCGCCACATGCCAGTCAGGCGGGTCCCTCCTCCCAGAATTAAAGCTTAAGTGACCCCAGGAGCTGTGTTTCGCTTGGCTGGGTGGGACGGTGCGGGGTCTGTTAGATGACTGCCCACAGCTGGTCCCAGTGGTCCTCAGCTCAGCAAAACCTGCCTCATGACCCTGTAAGAAAAGCTCCCCATTAAAGTTATGCAACCACAAAAAAAAAAAAAAGCTCCCACCTTTTTTATGGCTATGCCTCATGGCTTGTGGGGGGGGCTTCCCTAGTGGCTCAGTGGTAAAGAATACGCCTGCAATGCAGGAGACACAGGTTCAATCCCTGTATCAGGATGATCCCCTGGAGTAGGAAATGGCAACCCACTCCAGTATTCTTGCCTGGGAAATCCCATGGACGAGTCTGGCAGGCTACAGTCCATCAGATCTCAAAGAGTCGGACCTGACTTAGGGACTAAACAACAAGTTTGTGAGATCTTAGTTCCCTGACCACGGATTGAATCCAGGCCTCTGCAGTGAAAGCACAGAGTCCTAACCATTGGACTGCCAGGGAATTCTCAAGAAATTTCTCATTTTATAGCTGAGAAAGCTGAGGTCTGGAGAGGACCAGACACAGCCAGTGACACCCAGCCCCCAAAAAACCAGCGCACCACCTGGCCAGTGTTTGTCCTTTATTAGGAGGTGAGGTGAGGTGAGGAGGGCCCGACCTGGGTGCCCGCTCTCCATCAGTGACCCCCCATCAAGAGTTAAGGCTCCAAGCAGCAAGTGAGAGGAGGGTGCCCAGCTGAAACAGTCGAGGCCTGGAGGTGGCCCCTGAAATCTGCCCGCTGATGGGCAGTCCAGGGGCCTAGGTGAGGCTGGTGTTGGAGCTGCTAGTGGCACTGCCCCGCTTCTGCAGGCAACGCACGGAGCTGGGGACCTGCAGGCCAGTTGTCACATGGAAGCTGCCACACCACACCTGGGGGACAGTCAGGGCAGGGAGAAGGGGACAGACAAGCTCAGCAGGAAAGCCAACCCTTGCGCCACCCTGCTCTTACTTCCCTGGGCCCCTGACAAGGCCTCACCGTGAAAGCCGGGAGCAGCGGCTGTGTGAACTTGGCCTTGAAGGTATGCAGCAGCTGTTTGGTACGACCATTGTAGAAGGACAGGAGGCCTGGAGTGGAGGGCCAGAGCGACAAAGGGACCAGTGAGAGAGGTTTGGGCAGAGAGAGAACAGTGGAGAAGGGTGGCCAGAGAGGCCAGCAAGGGCTCAGAGGGGATCACCTTGATGGAAGTCGCAATGCACACCCAGGCAGTCGGGCACGGGGGCGTCCAGCATCTTGGCCTTGTTGGCATGTTTGGCAGTGAAGCTGACCTGCAGCCAGTTGTTGACGTGCAGGCACCAGGACGCAGCTGTCTTGCCCAGCTGCTCGAAGCGACCCAGGCTACGGTAGGCCACCCCCACACCAAACGCCTTGCTGTCTGGCTCGTAGCGCACTTCCCAGTAATGTTCCCCGCCGTCAATCAGCGTGTCCCCTGGGGGACAGGGTGGGCAGGGGGACTGGGTAGAATTGGCTCCTGGGTGCCCTTTCAAAACAGGCAGCCAGACCCCAGCTCTTTCCTCCAGACACTGCCCGGTCCCCAGCTATTCCGTGCCTCCCTAGATACTAAGATACTAGATATCTGAATAAGCCCAGATAAGTCTCCAAGTCTCAGCTATCAGTTAATCTACACCCTCCCAGGATCCTGGATCCAGATTCTTGTGACTTCAGCGATTTTCCCATCCAGCTATTCCTGCACTGCAGCTTCTCCACCCACTTCTGCCCCACCAGACCATAGCTCAGCTCCTCATTCAGCCCTGGAAACCAGCTACTCCCAGGACTTCCCTGGTGGTCCAGTGGTTAAGACTCTGCTCTCCCAATGCAGGGGCCTGGGTTCCACCCCTAATCAGGGAACTAGATTCTACACGCTACAACTAAGAGTTTGCATGCCACAACTAAAGATCCTGAGTGCCGCAACTGAGACTCGGCACAGCCAAAAAAAAAAGAAACCAGCAACTCCCTAACTTCATCTCCCACCCTCATAGCCTCCCAGGTATTATAGACCACACTGGCTTCTGCATAGATCCTGACCTTTCTCAAGGTTTTTTTCAGGACAGTGGTGATTCCCAGGAACTCCTGTTCCTCCTCAGACTCCAGCTTCTCCTTCACAGGATCCAATCAGTCCTGGGGTGCCACCTCACCTCTCACCCTAGTCATTCTCTCTACTTCTCAGACTGTTACTCTCTGGCTCCTCCATCACTTCCCCGAGCCCCTGTCTTGCTTCAGCTCCTCCACAAACCTGGCTAGCCACAAGCAACTATTCTTTCCAGCCATTATCCGAGTCTCAGCTACTCCCTGGGTCTCATCTACTCCACAGACTTCAGGAAATTCCCCCTCAAGCTACTGCCCAGCCCCTCCTAGTCTAGAGCATCCATAAGTTCTGACTTTCCCCCAATGATCCCTCAGCCCCACATCTTCCCATTCCCCCAAGGTCACAATAACACATCACTGGTACTGTTCCCACAGAAGCTTTTTTTGACACCTGCCTCAGTTTCCCCAGCCAAAGGAATTCCCTCCCACCAACCCCTATCAGGGTCCTGCCCAGACTTTTCTCTACTCCTGTCTTTCCTCCTCCTTACCCAGCACCGTGTAGGACTCAGCTGTGAAGCGATCCCGTCCCCCACGACCTGAGGGCATCCTCTTGGGAGATGGAGTACCTCTGTGGGTGACAGGGAGTGGGGAAGTCTCAATTCAGACCTCACTTCTCCCATAGGAGGACTTCCCTGGTCCACTCCAATCACCATGAACGTTTCATCTTTCCTGGACTGTGTGTGGTTCTTTTCAAACACAGGGTCTCATGTTGGAACATACCTGTGTCTTTCCTCATCTGGAAAAATCCTATTCGACAATCAAAACCCACTTCAAAGATTCCTCTCCCTTCATTCATTCTTTGGGCTACCCCCACTCCATGTCCCTCCCTCTACCCCAACCCTGACCACACTGGACTCTGTATGTCCATGTCCAGCTTGATCTCCTCCACCAGAGACTCAGGGAGGGGAGGGGGCAGGCTACCTGGCTGGGGAGTTGACGGGAGACGCCGTCCGCCCCTTGCCATCTTTCTCGCGAGCTTTGATATCCTGCACCTTCCCGCCCATGGCGTCCCACTCCACGGAGAGATCATCCACCCGCAGGTTCTGGTGGGATGTGGACGCATCCAGGCGGAACATGAACGCTGGGGCCAGGCAGACACAGGAGTCACAGAGATGGGAAAACCCAGAGACACAGAGAGACAGAGAGACAGACAGTGACCAAGACAGACCATGACGGGGACAGAGAACAGAAAGAAACAAAGACACAGAGACTAAGACCAAGAAAGAAAAAGAGACAAATGGACAAAGGTTCAGAGATGGAGAGAGAGAGAGACAACAGGCAGAAAGGCACCAAAAGACGGGACAGGGAAGGGTGGGGAGGGCAGAACATGTAGCCAGAGGAGTGCAGGCTGAGGGCTAGTTGCCTAAAGGCCTCCCAGGCCTGAAACCATTTTCAAACCACAGTGCTACCCTGCACTTTCACTGGGGGTTAATCCCCGAACGGGGGCTGTGCTATAGCATGACAGAGCTAAGCCAGAGTGCAGAATGGACTTCCTACCCGAACATGCAAAGGTATCACTGGGGGGGGGCTAAGAAATCTATCTTCAGTACTGACACCCTATTTCCAATTCTATAGAGCACTTAACTTTTTTTTTTTTTTGAAGAGTGAGTTAGAGAAAGAGAGCGGGAGTGTGTGTGTGTGTGTGTGTGTGTGTGTGTGTGTGTGTAAAAACCATCCAGATATGATGCGATCAACTGTAAATGCAAAGAACAATACCAAGTTTATACCAGACACTCAGGCTAAGGAACCTACTATGAATTGAGCACTGAGTTTCCTCGCAACCAGGCAAGAAGGGCCACAGAACCCTGATTAGAAGATTCTCATTAGACCCCAGTCCCTGGAGCCCTGGGAGTAAGTGGTTATGGAGTCACAGCGAGGGGAGGTATGGGAGTCAGTCACCTGGTGTCTCCAGGGTCACTGGCTCAGAGAACTCGCCTGAAACTGCCTTATTACAGGCCTTCACACGGAAATTCATGTATTTCATGTCAAACTTGAGACCTGCAAGACAACAGAGAGGGCTTAACATTGTGTACTCTTTGAGTGATAGATTAGAGGCCTTTGTGTCCCACAGTCATCCCAACACCTCTCATTCTAAGGAGCATCTTGTAGACCACATGGTAACACTGAGAAATCATCCCTGTCCTCATTCATTTGTGGGGCTATGGATCACTTGGCTCCACCTCTAGTCCAGACTGGCTAATCAGGATGCTTTAAGGTTCAGTCACGGCAATTGGTCCAGGGATAGGCACATGACCCAAAGTGGCCAATCAGAATCTACCTTGGGACTCTGGCTGATATAAGAGCGAGCAGAGTCCCTCTTTCCTCTGAACTAGCCAACTAGGCAGAGAAGGCAATGGCACCCCACTCCAGTACTCTTGCCTGGAAAATCCCATGGACGGAGGAGCCTGGTAGGCTGCAGTCCATGGGGTCGCGAAGAGTCGGACACGACTGAGCGACTTCACTTTCACTTTTCACTTTCATGCATTGGAGAAGGAAATGGCAACCCACTCCAGTGTTCTTGCCTGGAGAATCCCAGGGACGGGGGAGCCTGGTGGGCTGCCGTCTATGGGATCGCACAGAGTCGGACATGACTGAAGCGACTTAGCAGCAGCAGCCAACTAAGAGGAAGCCACTCCTGGGAAAATTTGCCACCATACTGGTAACCCTACCTGAGAATGTCTGCCTTCTCAGAGCCAACAAGTGTCTAGAACTGAGCTGAGTGAGTCATATGTTGGAACTCCTGCATCTAGCCATGACTAGTGCCTTAAAGATTTTCCCTAATTGTATCCTTTTTAAAAGTTATTAATTTCTTCTAATCTTAAAAAAAATGAAAGCAACTATTGAACTGTCTTCCCCCTCATGCAAAACCTCTTTGGAGATATGTCCAGACGTCTCTCAGTGGCTTCACTCCCTCTCTCTCTTCTGGGCTTGTCAGTCCTCATCTAGTAGGTTCTCCTGGCTGACTGCTTCTTCCTTCATGGAACATTTTTCCTTGGCAGACATGGCATTGCCCTCTTCTGACTGCTCCCTCTTGGTCTTCTTTGCAGGCTCCTCTGTACTCTCAAATGTTTGGGTGACTCAGTCTAAGACCCTGCTCACCCTTAAGACACTGTCTGCCTACCCACAGGCCACACCAGTTGCCCCGGGTGTTCCCTGCAGGATGCCTTCTCTGGGCATTCCAAACAGCACTCAGAAATCCATGTTCTGAAACCTCTCATAGGTCCCCTTACCCTCAGGATAAAGTCCCTATTCCTCTTCTCTCCTTTCCCTACAGATGTTGTTCCCTCTGCAAAGTTAACTAGTTCCAGACACAAATGCTCAGTGTTCTGTCCTCTGAGCCCTTGATCAGGTGGTTCCTTGGCCTGGAACTCGGCTTCCCGGCTTCTTTTGGGGCCTTGGCTTGGCTGTTACTTTCTCCAGGTGCCCACCCAGACTACCTCACCCTTTCTTGAATCCCCTCCTCTTGAGTTCTGTAGTGTGCTCAGCAGCGCCACCTACTGCCCCAGTGCTAAGTAGAACGTGTTAGTCGCTCCTTCCTGTCTGACTCTGTGACCCCATGAACTGTGTAGCCTGCCAGGCTCCTCTGTCCATGGGATTTCCCAGGTGAAAATACTGGAGTGGGTTGCTATTTCCTTCTCCAGGGGATCTTCCTGACCTAGGGATCGTACCCATGTCTCCTGAATCGCAGGCAGATTCTTTACCCTCTGAGCCACCAGGGAAGCTAAGACTACCACCCAGAGGGCTTGGATTCTGAATCATGAACCTATCCGACTTTTCACAGTGGGTATCTGTTTCCTAGTCTGCAACCTAACAATCATTCTCCTCACACTGAGCAGGGTTCACATAAGGATGAGATGGCCCAAGGAATATTAGTTATAAGAACTTAACCAAAACCCTCCTGTCTTCCAGTCAACAAGATAGTAGGTGGATTGCAAATAACCACATGGGTTACTTACATAGGTGAGTGAATTCATCATCTTCAGTATCACATGTGTTGTGAGGGATTCAACTTCCTGCCCTGTGGAATTTACTCACTATGGATTTTGGAAAAGGACAGAGGGGTAAAGTGGATGCATCCAGAAGCCTGTGATGGAGAAGCTCTACACTTGGATTGTGTAACTACAGCACACTTTTGATTGTGGTGTAGTTACACAAATTTACATAGGGGATAAAATTGCATACAGGATTACACATGTACATGCAAATCAGTGTGTGCTAAACTGGTAAAACTGATGAAAAGTGAATCAACCCTGCAGACTATACTCGTCAGCTTCCTGGTTCTGGCATTGAACTCTAGTTATGTAAGCTGCCACTACTGGAGAAAGCCGAATATGTACACTGTATATATATTTCACTGTGTATATATATGATATATAGTATGTGCTCAGTCTGTCCAACTCTTTGTGACCCCATAGACTGTAGCCCGCCAGGCTCCTCTGTCCATGGGATTTCTCATGCAAGATTACTGGAGTGAGTTGCCATTTCCTTCTCCAGGTGATCTTCCTGATCCAGGGATTGAACCCACGTCTCTTAAGCATTGGCAGGTGGATTCTAGGCAGTGTCACCTAGGGAGCGCCACGTGTGTGTGTGTGTGTGTGTGTGTGTATACACAATGAAATATTATTCCGCCTTAAAAAGAAAGGAAACTAACACCTGCTACAACATGGTGAACTTTGAGGACACGATGCTCAGTGACATAAGCCAGGCATATTGTATGATTCCATCTGTATGAGGAACTTAGAGTAGCAACATTCCCAGGGACAGGAATTAGAATGGTGGGTGCCAGGGACTGGGCAGAGAGGCATGGATGTTAGTGTCTAATGGGGACAGAGGAATTTCCTGGTGGTCCAGTGCTTAGGACTCTGTGTTTTCACTGCCAAGGGCATGGGTTTGATCCCTGGTCAGGGAACTAGGATCCTGCAAGCCATGTGGTAAGGCCAAAATTTAAAAACAAAACAAACAACAACAATAACAAAAACGAATGGGGACAGCTCCAGTTTTGCCAGCTGAGAAGTTCTGGAGATGGATGGTGGGGGTGATTGTAGCACAACATTACGAATGCACTGAATTGCTCATCTGTACACTTAAGGGTGACCGTGGTGGAGTTTACCTAATGTGTATTTTGCCACAATAATTTTTTTAAAAGCCTGGGGAAAAATGGGATATGTTTATTTTGATTTCCATGCAAAGGATAAGCTGAGAGCTTCTCAGGCCCTCTTCTTGGCTGCTGGCTTTTCTTTCCTGTAATTAGCATGCTTATTATTAAGCTTGTATGCTAATTACAGATAGGGAGCGGCTGATTATAGCCCAAGAGCCCTGGTGATAGTTATCTTGTCAGGGAGATTCTCCCCACCCTTGAGGGCTTCCCCTGGCTCAGGATGGTTTCTTAACTCATTAGGGACCCCTGATTTTACCCTCCTTCAGACCCTCCCCTACCAGCTGGATGGATTCCCCCAGTCTTTCTGCTTTCGTATAACTGCCAAGGAAATCCTCAGAGCCTGTGAGGATGGTTTCCTGAACACCAGCTCTGTGAGAGGAGGGATTCTCAAGCACTTTGCTTCCTACTCTAAGGACAGTGCTTGGTATCCTGCAGGGACTAAGTCAAAATGAATGAATGAATGATGGGTCATAGGGATAAGACAGGGATGGAGCACACCCTTTCCAGGTGCTTCACTCATTCCCTCATCTGTAAAAAGCTGACAATAACACACTCACTGCTGCTGCTGCTGCTGCTAAGTTGCTTCTGGGTGAAATGCTTAGCACACAGTAAGCCCTCAGTACATGATGCAGGGCTGTCCCCGGCATCGTTTTCCTTATTATATGTTACTCCCCATCAGCCCAGCAGAAGCGTGAGGATGGTCCACGAGCACCAGGTGGACTGATGGGGAAAGCTGAGCTGCCCTTACCGGTCAGGGTATATTCTGTTTGCCGGATCCCCTCGATGACCATCCAGGGCTGGTCCTCCTTGAGGCGGGGTGGGCCCTCAAAGTTGGTCCGCCGATATTCCAGCACGAAGTGGTCAATCTTGTTGTCCTCGTCTGGCATGCGCCACACCAAGGTTACACAGTTGTCGGCCACTTGGGACTCGGCCAGGTCGATCACAGGGGCACTAGGCACTGGCCCAGGACAGAGGAGAGAGGGGTATCAGGGCGGAGGGTGGGGGGCGGGGTTAGGGAAGCCTGCCAGGGCTGGGCCTGGCTGTAACCCTGCCCACACACTAGACCTTCTTGGGGTCTGGGCGTCCTTCGGATACCAGGATTAGGGGCGGGACTTCTCTGGGTTCCGTAGCCTGGGGGTGGAGCCTCCTCAGGGTTTCACCAAAGGGTGTGGGGCAGAGAAGAG
Source organism: Neotragus moschatus (assembly GCA_006410615.1). NCBI lineage: Eukaryota > Metazoa > Chordata > Mammalia > Artiodactyla > Bovidae > Neotragus > Neotragus moschatus. The sequence continues at coordinate 1,539,602 of SJYA01001140.1, read as the reverse complement.
CTTTCTAAGGGTTCAACCAACGAATACTTGGACTTCTCTGAATCCCACCATTTAGAGGTAGTAAGTTTCCAGAATGCTACCAACTGGGGTGTGGTCTCCCTGGGATTCCACTCCTAGTGGGTGGGGATTCTTTAGGACTCTACCACACGGTGGGGCTTCCCTGTGGCTCCACCCACTAGGGGGTGGGAATCCTCAGGACTCTACCACACGGTGGGGCTTCCCTGTGGCTCCACCCACTAGGGGGTGGGAATCCTCAGGACTCCAAGTCAGGGCGGGACCTTCTGCAGTTCCCACAAATGGTTGTCAGCCTTATTCTGATTGTCATGCCTTGTCTCGGGGCTCTCTCCTAGACTTTGGGATTTTTTCCCCCTATAATCCAGTGAGTTCCCCTCTCACCAGGCAGGAACGTGAGTGCCTGCAACATCCTCCGCTCCTGTGCAAAGTCCACCATGAGATGACTCATGTTGTCGCTGACCTTGGCTTTCAGTGACAGCCGGAAGGCGGGGGCCATTGTCACACTGCAGGGAAGGAGGTGGAGGCAGCCTGCACACTGCAGGGAAGGAGGTGGACGCCCAGGCCTAGTCCCCCGAGGTGTGTGTAGGGGACCCCCTACCCCTTGTTGCCGTCCGGTTCTCTGGGCCAAGGGACCCTCACCTGGGTGTTCCCACCTTCACAATGGGGGTGGGGCAATGGGGTGGGAGCCAGGTCCCAGCGTCTTACCCATCTTTGATTTGCTTGGCAGCCTAGAAAGAGGGACAGAACAAAAGCCAAAGAATTGCGTTGCCTAAATCAGAAACCCACTACACAGACAAGAAGACTGAGGCCCAGCTGGGTGTCCATGTGTCACAGTGCCCCAGCATAGGGGCAGAAAACTTTAGTCGGTCTCTGATGAGATGGGAGGTTCCCATCCCTATCCCCACCTCCCGCCTAGTGCCCAGTACATACAGTTGACTGATTTAGCAAATGAAAATATAGGAAACAAAGTTAAACTTGCATTGCAGATGAACAATAAATAAATATATACTTTTTAGTATAAGTAGGTCCCATCTAATATTTCAGATATCCTTACACTAAATATTGGATGTGACATATTACTAAAAAATTAATTCCTTGTTAAATTTGAATTTCAAATAATGAATAAGTATTTTAGTGTAAATATATCCCAGGCGACATTTGGGAAATACTTATACTAAATATTTGCATGAGATATACTAAAAATTTTATTCATTCTTTTTTTTTAATTGGAGTATTATTTCTTTACAATATTATATTAGTTTCTTCTGTACAACAAAGTGAATCAGCTATATGGATACATATATACATGCTCCCTCTTGGACTCCTCTCCTACCTCCTTCCCATCCCATCCATCTAGGTCATCACAGAGCACCAAGCTGGGCTTCCTGTGAGTTTTAGATCTACCACAAAGAATTATTATTTTAGCATATGTCCTACCAATGATGTTTAGGATGTACTCAGACTAAATCCTGCATGGGTCACAATCAGAGTAAAACATTACTCGCAGTTGATCTGAAATGCAAACGTGGGTGGCCACTCTCGCTCCCGAGACGCCCACCTGGGGAAAGTCCTTGCTGTCAGTGGCCAGCAAGGTCTGGTTGGCTGTCTCCAGAAGCTCTTCGGAGCTCTCCAAGGCTCGCGTGCAGGCAGCCAGCTGGTTCTGCAGGTGCCATGCCACCAAGAGAAGAGACATCTTACTCCACGGCATCAGAGCCTCCCAGGGCTCCTCATTGCCTTGGGGATCCGGGGTACTATGTCCTTCTCCAACTCCAGGTGGGAAAGGGAGGCTAGAGGGGGTTTGGGCCTCTCTTCGGGCAGGACATCAGAACTATTTGGGGATCCCTTCCTTAGAAAAGGACATGTCCAGGGACTTCCCTGGTGGTACAGTGGCTAAGATTCCATGCTCTCAATACAAGGGGCCTGGATCAATCCCTGGTCAGGGACCTAGATTCCACATGCTGTAACTAAAGATTCCACATGCTGCAACAAAGACTCAGCATAACCATATAAATAAAATAAGTGAATATTTTTAAAAACGAGACAGACATGCTTAGGTCACATCTGAGCCTAGAGCTCCACATTCCTTGCAGATGGGCATCCAGGGTGCTAGGGGGTGGCCCAGGAAGTGCTGGTGTCACCCTGGTAACCCCAGCTTGGAATCTGAGACCCCAGAGTAGCCATAGTGGGTGTTTGGCAAGAGGTGATGCCCTCAGATCTGAGGGATCAGTGGGAAGGGCTGAAAAATTGGAAGTGCGAGATGAAGACAGGTGGGGAGGAACAGCCAGATGTAGGGGTGGGGCTGCAGCAGTGGAGGGGAGAAGGGATTAAGAGGGAGAGCAGGTGCGTGAGGGATGGATAGGTCATGGCCAGGGAGGGGGCTGGGAAGAGCCCAGGGAAAAGAGGAGGTATGGCTGACACCACTGGATGGTCTGGCTTGGGACACCAGGGACACCGGAGGCCCCTCTGGGAAGGGGCAAGAGAGGAGGAGCAGATTCGGAGGAAGATGCTGAGGCCGGTCGGGCTCTGGGGACTGTGCAGGGGATGGCATCTGGGAGGGAGTCTGGGAGAACACCCTCCCCCTCCAAAATCACACATACCTGCAGCTCATAGGTGCGGCTGGCTCGGTCCTGCTTTATCTTCATGAGCATGCCCTCCTTCAGCTCCTCCAGAAGGGAGAAGAGGGACTGGAACTCGGCTTCCAGGTCCTCCTGCACCTTGGCCGAGTTTGCCTTGGAGAGACGAGGTGGGGTCAGAGGGGCCAGGACTGGCCAAACTGCTGCTCAGATGGGCAGCAAGGCCCAGGGTCCCCAAAGGCAGGTTACCTCTATAGCTGCCCTGCCCCCCCCCTGCCCTGGGGGTAGGGGTGACTTCCTCACCTCCACGTTCAGCAGCATCTGCTTGAGGGAGTAAATGAAACTCTGGATCTCTTCATTTTTCACAGCCAGCGTTGTGATGATCTTCCTCAGAGCCTCCTGCTCCCAGAGAAGCATGCACAAACTAAGTCCCTCAGCCTGGCCAGGGCTCCTTGACTTGAAGCTCCCCTTTTCTGTCCTCCAGGGACCCAGGGAAGGGATGTGGGAGCCACTGTACTAAAAAGCTTGGGCACCAGCCAAGAGCAGGCCCTGGGTGGAGCTCTGGCCCTATAGCCCTCAGGAGCAGCAGGCATCGGGCACACTGAGCCCGCCCATTTCATAGGGGAGGAAACTGAGGCTCTGAGAGAACTTCTCAGGAAGCACAGAACCCGAGCCCCAGCCAGGTCTGCCTGAGTGCAAAGCCTTCAACCAGGTAACTATATCCTGAGGGGTGTGGGGGCATGCTTGGGGTAAGGACCTAGCTCCGGGAAAGAGACCCCAGAGGAAAAGGATGCCCGCAGAACATGGGTTCATCTGGAAAAGGGGAGACGCTAGGGAATCAGGTAAGTGGAGAAAGGTAAGGAGGTCTGGGGGAGGGGATGCCGGGAGAGGAGGCCGGCGTGGGTGGGTGCTTCTAGGGCCTGCAGCCCAAACCCAGGCCTCCCACGGGTCCTTTTCCTGGGGGCACGCGATTGGTGGGGGTCACCTGTGCTGAGCTGGCGGGGCGCCCTCCGAGGCGGGGCGTGGCCAGGGTCGGGACACCTGGTCCGCAGTCCCGATGGAAGGCGTGGGTGACGGAGTTAAGGCTGGGTCCCCG
>SJYA01001140.1:1489529-1535821 GCA_006410615.1 Neotragus moschatus | reverse complement strand
GTCTTACTCTCTGGTCCTCCATGGCTGCAGCCCAGGTCGGCCCGGCCCGGCCCGCGGGCCCCACTCTCTCTCCTAGTCCCCAAGCTGCTTTTGCCGCTGCCGGTAGCCAATGGCCCGCCGAGCCCTCGCCGCCGCCGCCGCCGCCGCCGCCGCCGCCGCCGTGCCCCCAGTCAGCGCTCCATCACTGGCCGCAGCGCGCAGGCGCGCCCCTCGCTGCAAGCTGGGAAATGTAGTCTTTCTTGCGCTGGGGTCGCTGAAAGCCGAGACCCTCAGAGCCTGGGTCGTCGCAGGTGATATTGCTAATGATGCCTGAGCTGGAGAGAGCGCAGAACTGGGAGGCAGGATGCCTGGGTTCAACTGCCCTGTGACCTTGAGCCTGTCCCTGGTTCTTCTGTGCCTCAGTCTCCCAACTCTTTCACCCCTGCAACTTCTCAGCTACCACTCAAAATGGAATTTTATCGCCACAGCTCCGGCCTTCCAGCGTGGCCCGTAGACCTGGCTCCATGACTATTCAAACTTCGCATTTACTGGAAAGCCAAAATCTTTTGCCTAAGCAGATGTTCAGCTTCCAGTGCTGCCTTTCTCTCCCCACATCACAGCTGAACACCTGTGCATCCCACAGAGCCCCAGGCTCTCACATCTCCTCCAGAAGCCCTGCCCAGAATCCATAGGGCTAGGAGGAGGCTGGTAAGCTCTGTGTATGACATGTGGGCAGAACACCACCATAGGGGCCTGTCTGTGAGTGATGGGAGCAATTTTGCTAAGAACACTGACCTTCTTCTTTCTGGTTAAAAAAAAAAGAGGTCACACTGTGGTTGGGAGTGAGACATTGAGGTCTAGGAGTCTGCCTCCTCCTCCAGGGGTGGGTACAGCTAGCCAAGGGGTAATAGGTGCAGGGCTGAGAGAAAGTCTGGAGACTACAAAGTGCACCACCACCACCACCACCCCCGCAAACTTCTCCCAGCTGCAGGGGCAGGTAACCCGACTTACCTGCCCCAGGACTCAAAACCATTAGCAGAAATCCATTCCCCTGAACCCCAAAAGAAGACATCTTAGGGGCAAAATAGTTGATGCTGAGACGCTGCCACTAGGTCCCCTGCTCAGGTCTGTGCCATCTGCTCCCCTCCCTATTCCTTCTCTCACCTGGCCTGCCATGTGTCCCCAGTCTAGGCATGTTTATGGAGTCTTTTTTTTAATATTTTTTTTATGTGAACCATTTTTAAAGACTTTACTGAATGTGTTAACAATATTGTTTCTGTTTTGGACTTCTCTGGTGGTCCAGTGGTTGAGGATGTGCCTGCCAATGCAAGGGACATGGATTCGATCCCTGGTTAGGGAAGATTCAACATGCTACAGGGCAACTAAGCCCCATGGGCTACAGCTACTGAGCCCACGGTCCACAACTACCGAAGCCCATGCACCTAGAGCCTGTGCTCCCCAACAAGAGAAGCCACGTGCAGCAGTGAAGACCCAGTACAACCCAAGATGGATAAACAAATACAATTTTAAAATGTATATTTTAAAAAAACATCATTTCTGTTTTATGTTTTGGTTTCTCGGCTTCCCAGCTTGTGGGATCTTAGGTCCCCAACCAGGGACTGAACCCGCACCGCCTGCATTAGAAGGCCAAGTCTTAACCTCTAGACGGCCAGGGAAGTCCCTCTGTAGTCTTTTAGGAAGATTTTCACTCACTTTATCTCCATCACATACACGTATTGCCTTTCCCTTTGAAAAAAAAAAAGAGAAACTGAGGCACAAGTGACAGAAAGTGGAGCCCCAGCAGTAGTGGCCACCGGATGTCTGCTGGCTGGCCTGAGTGTCACTTATGCCTCTATGGTGGGGGCGGAGTGTCACCTATGATTCTGTGGCAGGAAGTCTGTCACACCAGAGGGGAAAGGGGGTAGCAGGGCGCCAGCTGGGAGAGAGGAGCTTGATGGGCCAGGAATGGGGTCCCCAGGCACAGTGCTGGTCCTCCTGGTGCAGTTCTGGGGTGAGTATCTGAATCTCCCTCCCTTGGCCCCCATCCTGTTGTGATTCGTCACTCCAGCTGCTTGCCCCTCCTGTTCAGAGCCCCCTTGAAACCTTAGTCTCTCCGCTCTGCCAAATACACCCTGTTTTTCTCCCTGATACTCAGAACTTTACAAGGGTTGAACTCTGTGTGTGTGTGTTAGTTGCTCAGTAGAGTCCAACTCTTTGCAACCCATGAGCTGTAGCCTGCCTGGCTCCTCTGCCCATGGAATTCTCCAGGCAAGAATACTGGAATGGGTTGCCATTTCCTTCTCCAGGGGATCTTCCCACCCAGGGATTGAACCCAGGTCTCCTGCATTGCAGGCAGATTCTTTGCCATCTGGGCTCCCAGGGAAGCCAAGGGTTGAACCATTCTAGCAAAAATCCACAGAGGGAGCCTTAGGATAAAATTCACACCAGGACCTGCCTGTGAGCCTTGTATGACCTGGCCCTGCTGGCCGCTCTATTCTCTGTGCTCTTCTGCATTCCCTCTCTCTCCCCCATGGCCAGTCTGCTGACTCCTCTTTTTTTTTTCTTTTTTCATCCCAACACATCGAGCTTGATCCTACCTCTGGACCTTTGCACCTTCTGTTCCCTCTGCCTGGAATACTCTTCCCTGCATCTCCTCTCTTTAGGGTCAGCTGCAATTCCACCCCAAATGCCAGGACCTTGACAGCAACTCACCCCTTCTGGAGGGGGCANTTTTTCATCCCAACACATCGAGCTTGATCCTACCTCTGGACCTTTGCACCTTCTGTTCCCTCTGCCTGGAATACTCTTCCCTGCATCTCCTCTCTTTAGGGTCAGCTGCAATTCCACCCCAAATGCCAGGACCTTGACAGCAACTCACCCCTTCTGGAGGGGGCATCAAACAGGTACATCAGACTCCCCATGGCCAAAAGCAAACCCTTTTTCCCCTCTAGCCCTGCTTCTTCTACTCGGTGTCCCCCATCTTTTTTTTTTTTTTTTGGCTGTGTGGCATGTGAGATTAACTTAGTTCCGCAATCAGGGATCAAATGCACACCCCCTGCAGTGGAAGCTCGAGTCTTAAACACTGGACCGCGAAGGAAGGCCCTCCGTGTCCCCCATCTTGGCCTAAAGTTGCCACCATTCACAAAGTCCCGCAGCCTAAGAACCTTGAAAATCTGCCACTATCTCTCTTTCCCTCCCTCCCAATTCAGTTCTTTTTTTTTTTTTAATATTCATTTTTAAACTTTTTATTTTATGTTAAAGTATAGCTGATGAACAGTGTTGCGACAGTTTCAGGGGAACAGTGACCAACTCAGGGCTTGTAGTTCTTCTGCAGGCCACTTTCAAAACCTGTTCAAACTCTGACCTCTTCTTTTCCAGGGTCTGGGTCCCATCACTGGTCTCCTGGACCCTGGTTTCTTGGCCATCCTGACCGCCCCCCACCACCCCTGCCGCATGAAGATCACAGTCCGTTCTCACCATGGCAATGACTGTGATTTTTTTTAAACTTTAACTGGACCACACTTCCTCCCTGCTCCCGTGGTTTCCCATCACACTTAGATAGAAAAGTACACTGCTCCTCTTTCCCCACCCCCACCCACCTACCTCGGTCATACTCCACCCACACAGCCCACAGGTCTCTAAAAGCCATGCCCTGCTGACTTCTCTGATCCCACTTCCTCCCCTCCCTCTCTCCCCCTCACATGCTCTGCTCCAACCCTGGGGGCCTCCTCCCTGTTCCTCCAACTCACCAGGCCCTGTCTATCTTCAGGACCTTTTCATGACCCATTCCTTTCGGACGACTGACTACTTCTTTCGTTTTTTTAAGATTTAGTTTATTTGTTTATGTCTGTGCTGGGTCTTCATTGCTGCACTCAGACTGTCTTTAGTTGTGGCAAGCAGGGTCTACTCTCTAGTTGCGGTGCTTGGGCTTCTCATTGCAGTGGTTTCTCTTGTTGCAGAGCACGGGCTTAGTTGTCCCACAGCATGTGGGATCTTCCCCAACCAGGGATCGAACCCGTGTCTCCTGCATTGACAGGTGGATTCTTAACTGTACCACCAGGCAAGCCCCGAATACATCTTACTATTCACATCCCTGCTCAAATGTCACCTCCTCTAAGAGGCCCTCCCTGATCACCCTCTGTAAGTACACCCTCTCATTTCATCCTTATCATCTCTTGCCACTCCCCCCCATTCCTTTCCTCCGTTGATTCTCATTTCATGACTTCCTGTGTCTCTCCCCTGAGACTGTTGGCTCCACAAGGGTAGGGGCTTTTGTCTGTCTCAGTCACCTGTGTGTCTGTATCCACAGGGTCCAGATCAGGATCTGGCACACTCCGGGCAATCTTTCTGTGGCTGAGAGCCAGACATGTCATAGAGTTCACCTTGAAATCTCACAAGTGCTGAGAGACCCATTTCACAGTTGGGGCCATGGAGGTTCAGCAAGAAATGACCTTGCAAAGATCACACAGATAGTAAGCTTTCAGGCTCTCACTGCCTTATTCCTGTGGGCTGGCTAGGGAAGTGAGTCACACACACACACATACGCACTCACACACACACACTTAAGAAGGTCTCACTCACTTCTTCTTTCCTCCAGTCCTACAAGGAGCCACAGGCCTGACTGTGCAGCAGGCACCGAAGTTGTTGCAGGTGAGACAGGACAGCCAGGTGACTTTGGCCTGCCAGGTGATGCAGGACCAGGCCTGGGAGCAGCTCCGTGTCGAGTGGATCAAGGACGTTGACATCCTTTGCCAGACACACATCATCAATGGCAGTCTGAGCAAGGATGTCTGTGGGCCTCAGGGATGGCTCTCCTGGCACCCGCCTGGCAACCTCACCCTGCAGCTGAACCACGTGAGCCTCAGTGACAGTGGACTCTATGTGTGTGGGGCAACCGTGGAGATCCCTGATTGGGAGGAGGCCCAGGGCAATGCGACGCAGCTCCTGGTGGAGACAGGTATGAGAGCTTGGGGGTGGGGGGCAGGGGTGTAAGCCAGGGAGGACTTGGAACTTCTAGAAATCTTAAGCTTCTAGAATCTCAAACTCCTAGCAACTAAATTCTCTAAATCAGATTCCTAGAAATAGTCTACAGATGCAGACAGTTTCTGTTGTGAAGACTCCACTCTGCTGTTATAGTGTGAAAGTCTCCGTAGACATGCTTAAGGGAATGGGAGGGCCTGGGTGACAATAAAATTTTATTAAAAAAAAAAAACAAAAAAAAACAAAGGGCTGAACTTGACTCACAGGCTGTAGTTACTCAGCCCTGCTCCAGTATATCACAATCATAAACACTCTTGAACAGTTCCATAAACTGTGTTATTCAAGTATATCCTCCATATAGGGAAATGCCCATACCGAAAGTGGCCAGCTCATGGATATCTTAGTCTGTTAGATCACTGATAAAACACTACAGACTGGGTGGCTTATAAACCACATATTTATTTCTCAGAATTCTAGAGACTGGAAATCCAAGATCAAATTGCCAGCAAGGTCGTGCTCTGGTGAGAAGCCTCTTCCTGGTTCATAGCCTGCACCTTCTAGCTGTGTCCTTGTGTAGCAGCAGGGGGCTGGGGAGCTTTTTAGGGTCCCTTTTATTGAGGGATGCTGTGCCACATTGCATGTGGGATTTTAGTTCAGCAACCAGGGACTGAACTGCACCACCTGCTTTGGAAGGCCAGAGTCTTAACCACTGGACAGACCACCATAAGAGCACTGATCCCCTTCATGAAGGCTCTACCCTCTTTACCCCCCAAAGGCCCTGACCTCTCATTACCTTCATATTAGAGGTTAGGATCCAACATATGAATTTTGGAGGGATGTATACAAATAATGGGCTTCCCTGGTGGCTCAGTGGTAAAGAACCGCCTGTGATGCAGGAGATCTCTGGCTTGGGGAGATCCCCCTGGACGAGGAAATGGCAACCCACTCCAGTATTCTTGCCTGGGAAATCCATGGAGAGGGGAGACTGATGGGCTATAGTCCATGGGGTTGCAAAAGAATAGGACAGGACTTATTGACTAAACAACAACACAACTCTTAGCAATGGATTCTCACAACCTGCACACATTTGGGTACTCACCACCCTGCTCAGCACACATATCTGCCTCCTTATATATGCCATCCCCTCCCCACTATTCTGACTTATAGCATCATAAATCTATTTTAACTGGCTTCCTATTTTACTTAGTGAAATCATAGAGTGCATTCTGCGTCCGACATCTTTCACTCGACACTCTGGCTGTGAGATTCCTCTGTGTCAGTATGTGGAGCAATGGCTCGTCCTTTTCCTTTTCTATGGAGTGCCCTCCATCACCACTGATCAGTCCAATTTCCTACGGATGGCTATTTTGGCAACTTCTGGGTTTTGGCTATTATAAATAAGACCTCTATGAACAATCTAGAACTTGTCTTTAAAAAAATTTTTTTTTGGCTGCACTGTTGGGGGTATGTGGGATCTTAGTTCCCCAATCAGGATCAAACCAACACCTCCTGCATTGGAAACACAGAGTGTTAACCACTGAACCATCAGGGAAGTCCCTAGAACTTGTCTTTTGGTCAACATATGGACACGGTTGTATTGTACCGAAAACAATTCTAGAATCTCAAACCATAAAGCAGAATCTTGCAGTTTGAGAATCCTAGGGTTGTAAATTCTAAGCTCTGAGAATTGCAGCCTATGTTATCCATGGGGACTATCACTGCTAAGAAGGTAAACACTGGTTCTTGGGAGCAAAGAAAATCTTACCCTTTTATGTATAAAGCAGAGATATGCAGATAGCACACAGATTTATAGCATATCTGTGGTATTAACATTTCATGAGGGAACAAATGAAGGTTCTTAGAAAGCCTTCTTAGGGGACTGATAATGAAAAAAGATTGAGAAACACTGAAACAAAGACATGGAAGATTCTAGGATCTTAGAACTGTAGGGTCTGAAATACTTTAAATAGATAAACTCTTAGCCTTTTTCAATCACAGATTATGTAAAAGCAGAAAACTCTAGAATTCCAGGATCTAGAATTGAAAGCCATTGACTATCGGGACTTCCCTGTGGTGGTCCAGTGGTCAGGACTCCATGCTTCCACTGCAGCGGGCACGGCTTTAATTCCACAGGGCCAAAAATAAAACACATACACAAAACAAACAGACAAAAAAGAAAACCATTGACTCTCAAGGCTGGAAGGAACTTTCCAGATTAGCTTAGCCAGCAGCTTCCTTTCACAGAGAATAAAGCTAAGGCCCAGCCAGGGCCAAGACACGTCCAGCCACCCACACAAGCCGGGATGCAGGCAGCTTTCTCCAGAGCTGGACTCACACATTTCTCCAACTCTGCCTGACACCCACATAAGGGCCAAACCCTGCAGAGTCTGCAAGTTGACCTGTTGCGGTCTTGCACTCTCCACTGTTCCTCAGGGCCTTAGGCACCTGCCTGGCTCCTATCAGGCAAAATGAAGCACCACCCAGATTCCTAGCTCCAAGAGATGCCCATTTCTCTCCAGCTGGCAGGATCTGCCCACTGCCTGCTTCCAGGGCGGTGTGTTATGGCTGCCCCGCCGCCCACTCCCCAACCCTTGGCTCCCAGGGACAAGGGGGCCAATTATCAATTAGCAGAGGTGGGGGTAGTGGAGGCACCAGGCTGAGAGTTGTTGGCAGCTGTGAGGGAGCGAGGCTGGGTCGCCAGGGATTCAGCTCTGCACAGCTGGCTTCCCCATCGGAAGCCCCCCCCCCAAACCCCGGGATCACTGCCAACTTCAGAATGTGGAAGATGAAGGGGCTGGGAATTCTGGGTCTTGTCTTGGTCACCGGAGAAAGTGCCTTGGCTGGGGTTCCTGTCAATAACACAGACCTGAAAGCACATCCCCACTCGGCTATTCACTTGCTCTGTGACCTTATGCTAGTGACTTGACTCTTTTGTGCCTGTTTCCTTAGTTATCAAAATTCAGCTAATAGTGCTTTCTCATCAGAGTAGGTGAATTTATTTATTTATTTAATATATATATTTATTTTCCTGTGCCAAGTCTTAGTTGCAGCATGCAAAACCTTTGTTTCAGCATATGAACTCTTAGTTCTGGCATGTGGGATCTAGTTCTCTGACCAGGGATCGAACCTGGGCCCCCTGCATTCGGAGTTCAGAGCCCTAACCACTGGACAACCAGGGAAGTCCCTAGATTATATGACTTTAAGTGATTATATCTAGAGTTTATTACCAGGTCTGGAATGTATTCACAATAACCTAGCAAGATAGGCACGCTTAGTCTCATTTTTCAGAAGAGGAAAGAGGTTTAGAGCAAATACTTGCCTGAACTCACAGCATGGGAGGTGCAAGAACCCTGAGGTTCCACACAGGATAGAGGGGCTGTTACTCTAAAGGAGTGCAGGATGCTGAACTCAAAGGTGAGCTCGCCTGAAACACAGGTTTCTTCTCTGCAGATGGCTGGCTACAGGACCAGAGCTTCTCAGGTGAGCTCCGTCTACCTGACCCTCCTTCAGCTCCGCCCCGCCCCTCGGCCCCGCCCTCCGTCAGCCAGCCAACCATCCCCTCTCCCATTCCAGGCCTCTACTTCGCGCCGCTGGTGACGGGGGCCGTGGCCTTGACCGCTTTCGCTCTGGGCGCTGGGATCTGGGGCCGCCGCCGCTGCCGGAACAGGGATGCAGGTAAGTAACCGAGCAGCTAGCACCGCCAGCCCCTGGCGATCGCGCCCCCTCGTTGCGAAAGCTAGAACTGCAGCTGCTTGACTACGCAGGAACGCATCCCCTTCTGACTTTGATACCTGCTCCTTTCGGAAGGAGGGAAGGCAAGGCTGGGGGGCAGAGAAGGGGAATAGATGGGGAAGGCTGGCCCCTACACCCGTGTTTTTTCAGGGGCATAGACAAAGCCCCAAGAAAGTGGGCTGGAGAGGACCAGGCTCTCTTAAATGACTGTCCCCTCTTGGTGTCATCTCACCCCATCCCCCAATGCAGGCAGTCCAATCTACAGCAACGTTCTATACCGGCCCCGGCGGAGAGCCCCAAGGAAGAGTGAAGCCTGGCCTGTGGAAAGGAAGGTGCTGGACAGTGAGGAACAGAAGGGCCAAAACTTCTACTCGACCTCTTTCCCCCAGCGCCCCACCCCCGAGTCGCATCTGGCCCCCAAATCTTGCCCCAGTCCCAGACCCATTCACCCCATCTCTGCAGTCAGAATCTCTCCTGGCCCAGGCTCCTCTGGGCAGCCAAGGTCAAGAGGGTTCCTTGAAGTGGGAAGAGAAATCAGAGCCCCAGGAGAGCCAGAGAAGACCTCCCCCCAGCGACTATATAAGGATGTGACTTATTCCTAGGGGATCACAGGGTCCAGCAGTTTATCCTAGAGACCTCGTACTTGTTTTTATGAGGATAGACCTCTCCCTTGTCCCAAGAACATCCAATAAAGGTTCATGAAGAAAGCAAAGCCAGTATCCGTGGCAATTTGGCAGTGCTAGAGATTTGAGCCATTAGGGAGTCATCTGGGGGCGTGGTCCTGGAGGACGACTCTGGTGAGGGGGCTTGAAAGCTTTCCCCCTCTTATTCTTGGAGGGTCACGTCCAATTAGCAGAGAAGTGATGTCCCTCACTTCCAAACAGTGCCTGGAGCTGGAAGCACGCCCCCTCCCCAACTGGTGTCTACCCCCTCCCTAGGCAGGCTTGGAGTTAGGGGGTGAGGGGGGAGATTGGGTCTTCCTGGCATTTGTCAGTGCCCCCCACCTGGGGTCTCCTGCCCAACTATCACCTTGAAGTGACACCAGCTGAGCCTGGCTCCCTTCCCCCACGTCTGCTGTTTCCATGGGGACAGATGTCCTTTTCAGCAGCAGCATCAGCCAGTGGCCACAGGCCCAGGATAGGAAGGAGGGGCGGGGTGGGGGCAGGGTTGGCCTGAGAGCCTCGCCCCCTCGGTTTCCCATCTTTTTAATCAGCCAGTCTTTGCTGTCTCCAGGTTTTATCTGCCTCCATACCACTCTCTCCCTGCCTGTCAACAGCTCTCTGAATGTTAGTCCCTCCCTGTGAGCCATTCAGGCTCCAACCCTGGCTCCACCCCCAAAACATAGAGCTGGGGATACTCTTCCCCTCCATGGGGCTGCCTCCCCTCTTCCTTCAGGGGCTGAGCTCCCCCTTCCCAGAAAGAACACTTGAAACACACAATAACTTATTTATTTTCCAGGCCAGAGGAGGGGTTCCAGACACAGTGCTGGGCCCTAGAACCCAGAAGAGAGCCGACCAGGGCCTGGAGGAACAGAGGTCTCTCCATCCAGCCTCCCCCGGGACTGGAAAGACCTCCAACATTTGCAGCCAGTGATCTGGGGTCCCACGGCCCAGGGTACAGGGCTGAGGCTCCAGGTCAGGGGGTCTGTGAGACCACCGGGTACAAGAGGGCCAGATGCTCGGCACCCTGCACGGGCAGTGGGCGGGAGCTATAATGCAGCACCAGCTCTGGCACACTGGGGAAAGGGCCGCTGTGCTGACCCAGCACGAACTGGTTCTCTCGAGTGCGCGTGAACTTCAGGTGCAGGAAGCCCTGGCTGCTCCTGAGGACAGGGGTCAGGTCAGAAGGGGTACCCAGCACTTCAAGCCCGCCCACACCCTCCAACCCTAAAGCCACTCCCTGGACGACCCTAGGAACCCGAGCCTGGCATCCCCAAATGTTTCTGGTTAACAGCCACTTGGCATCAGCTGTTGACTCGTTCCACACTGTGGGATGCCTTCTGCGCTTGTCCCTTGTGAAGACAGGCTGGAGTTCCTCCCAGTCGGAGGTCCCTCACCAAGAACACAGAAGGCACTTTCTCTCCAAACCTCCTGACCCCTTGTGCTACCCATCCTGGTTACTCTCAATCAAGGGACCTCCAACTCCACCCCCCCCCTTTTTTTTCCGCTTTTGGCTTTTCCATGAGGCTTGCAGGATATTAGTTCCCTGATTGTACCCTCACCCATGGAGTCCTAACCACTGGACTGTCAGGGAATTCCCTAGGGTCCCTTTCCTTTACATTTCTGGTAGGTGAACGACATAGAACCTGGAAATGGTTCTGTCACCATCATTCGTATGAATTAAGCGCTTCCTGTTTCCTGGGCATTCTTCTCAACACTTTTTCACTTTCCCCCCTCTTTTAATCGTAGTATTACAACAAACTGAATGCTATTATTGTCTTTGTTTTACAGATGAGGAAACCGAGGCCCAGAGAGGTTGAATGATTTAGCTGAGGTCACACAGCTAGGAAGTGGCAGAGGCAGGATATGAAGTTACTTCCAAACCCTCTTCAATCTTGACCTTTTAGGAATTTCACACTCAGAAACCTGGTAGAATCTTAGGAGCATTTTGTAAATCAGACACACTTAGAATCTTAGGCAGAGAAGCACATAGAACCAGGGTATCAAACTCAAACGTCTATAGGGCCACTGAGATTTTGGCCCTGGTTTGACACAAATGGATATACTTTTAAACCTGGGAGGAGTCCAAAGGAAATTTAGACACCTAATTCCTCATCTCACTGAAGTTCTAGATTTACTATATGACTTTCTCTCCATTTTCTTGCATACCTCCAGTGATAGGGAGCTCATTCTCAGTCGGAACCATGCAGGTACCCTCTCTGAAAGCCCCGCCTTCTGACCTAGAAGCTCTGCCCACAGCTCCCATAAGGCCCATCCCCTGGCCTGAAAGCTCTGTCCATCCACCCTGGAAATCCCACCCATTGGCTCCTGGAGCCACACTTCTCTCCTCCAGCTGAATTCAGTCAAAAGCTTGACAGTCGAAGGCATGCAGTCTTGTGACCCTCTGTCCCTCCAGAGGATTGGGGTCTCACCTGAGGGACAGGGAGCAGTCCTGGGGGCTGGTCTCACTGAGCCGCACAAGGTAGCTGCCTTCCTTGCAGAGTGACAGGAGGTTCTCGGCATCTGCCCGGCTCAGCAGGCCGTGGAACCACCTAGGGGGTGGGGACAGATGTCTCCTGAAGGCGATCCCCCTACCAACACATCCTGGGGCTGGATGCAGGCACAGCTCATTCAAGGACTTGTGACATCCAGGCAAACAAGGGAGACAAATTCCCTTGGATTTCTCAAGAGGAACTTGGTTTTCAGGCAGACAAGGGTCTCTCTGGGAGGCAGGTAAACCCAGGTCCACCTGCAGCTGCTCCAATTCAACATGTACCCTTGACTTTGATCTTTGCAGCCTCCCTCAGCTGAGTGCCCAGGTATCTTCAACCCCTCCCTCCAACTTGCATCACTTGCACTTCACTTTCAGGAGGTTTGCTGCATCCTGCATCTCTTGAGAGTCCTTTGGACAGCAAGGAGATCAAACTAGTCAATGCTAAAGGAAATCAACCCTGAATACTCTTTGGAAGGACTGATGCTGAGCTAAAGTTCCAATACTTTGGCCACCTGATGCGAACAGCTGACTCACTGGAAAAGACCCTGATGCTGGGAAAGACTGAAGGCAGAAGAAGAGGACAAAGGATGAGATGGTTGGACGGCATCCCCGATTCAATGGACATGAACTTGGGCAAACTCTGGAGTGCTGCAGTCCATGGGGTCACAAAGAGTCAGACACGACTTTGCATCTGAACGACAGCAACATATCCCCACCTACCTATATATTCTTTACATAATATTTTTCTTTAACATGCTCAAACAGAGGGAGCAAAGTGTCAAAGACCAATGAGCACCAAGAAGTTATTTGTATTGAAAGAAAATACCCCATGCTTGTGTTAATTAGGTAGTCCTGTACCACCCACCTAAGAGGTTTGGGAATGGCTGTGTTAAACACACCCTGGTACTCACAGGGCTGGGCTCTCAGGGCTCAGGTAATTCTTTGAGGAACATCTACGCTAGCGGAACACAGAACACCCAGACTTTCACAGCTTGTGAGCTTCATTCCAGCCTAAAGTTGGAATCCCTTCAAAATCTTGATCCTCCCACTTTCACCGCAAGATCTCTTGATGGTGAGAATGATTCCTGTCTCTTCACTCTCAGGCTTATAAATCCCACCCAAGGGAAGGGAGGAAATCCCTATTCTGTGTGGGGCAGGCATTCTCTTGGAAGTGTTGAGCCCGAGCTTCAGAAAGGTTGAGTGACTTGCCCAAGGTCACGGAGACAAAAATTACAGAGAAGGGATTTGAACCCAGAATCTGAGGCCAGAGGGAGTGGAGACACCTGCTTTTGCTATGCACCGAGCTGGGTGTCTAGCGCACAGCAGGCGCTGTCGCTCAGTGAAGATTAGTTGAAGAAATGAATGAAGTGAATGAATGAATCCAAGTTCCTTCAGCCCCCCTGGTCCGAGGAATCTGTTACTAGCATGGGGAAGGGAGGGATTCAACCCGGCTCTTCCATCTTCAGCTTCCTCACTTACGGCTGTTTTTCCAGGGGCAGGGCCGGGTCCACGCGCTCTGCAGGCTGAGGGCTTCTGGGCGGCAGTCTCCGGAGCTCCTTGGCCGAGCCCGAGGTTCTTTCCCACTCTGGACTGTCAAACTGAACTGGAGGAGAAGATTTAAAGAGAAAATGGTTAAATCCCGCCTATCTCAAGAGGGTGGGATAGGAGCAAGCCAATGGAATTTCAGTAGGAAGGCGGTGCCAGCTTAGGGCAACCTATCAGAATCCAGAAGAAGAGGGATTGGATTTGAGGCTGGGGAGGGATTGGTACACCAGCAACCAATTAGCCTTCAGAAGAAAGGGGTGTGGTCATTCCTGAATTTGGTAGCATGGAAGTGTGGCCAGTTCCCTGAATGATAAATCAGAGAGCACGGGATGTAGCTAGAGGAGCAAGTGGGAAGTTCCGCGAGATTTTGGCCAAGTCATAGAGAATGTAGAATGTGTTGGTCGCTCAGTTCCGTTCAGTCGCTCAGTCGTGTCTGACCCTTTGCGACCCCATGAATCGCAGCACGTCAGGCCTCTCCTCCATCACCAACTCCCGGAGTTCACTCAGACTCACGTCCATCGAGTCGGTGATGCCATCCAGCCATTTCNTGTTCCATGTCCAGTTCGAACTGTTGCTTCCTGACCTGCACATAGGTTTTTCAAGAGGTAGGTCAGGTGGTCTGGTATTCCCATCTCTTGAAGAATTTTCCACAGTTTATTGTGATCCACACAGTCAAAGGCTTTGGCATAGTCAATAAAGCAGAAATAGATGTTTTGGTCGTGTCCAACTCTTTGCAACCCCATGGACTGTAGACCACCAGGCTCCTCTGTCCTTGGAATTCTTCAGGCAATAATACTGGAGTGGATTGCCATTTTCTTTACCAGAGGATCTTCCCAATCAGGGATCAAACCTGGGTCTCCTGCATTACAGGCAGATTCTTTCCCTTTAAGGCACCAGGAAAGCCCAGAGCTAGACAACCACCCCTTACATACAGACAGGTAGACTGGGGCAATTTCCAATTTCCCTCAAAATTATACAACTTCTTGGGCAGATTTGCATTCGCACAACTCTTCCTGGAATTTATTTTTTAAAGGTGACCTTGAAAGTGAGAAGTGGAAGTTGCTAAGTCTTGTCTGACTCTTTCTGACCCAGTGGACTTATACAGTCCATNAATTTCCCTCAAAATTATACAACTTCTTGGGCAGATTTGCATTCGCACAACTCTTCCTGGAATTTATTTTTTAAAGGTGACCTTGAAAGTGAGAAGTGGAAGTTGCTAAGTCTTGTCTGACTCTTTCTGACCCAGTGGACTTATACAGTCCATGGAATTCTCCAGGACAGAATACTGGAGTGGGTAGCCTTTCCCTTCTCCAGGGTATCTTCCCAACCCAGGAATTGAACCCAGGTCTCCCATATTGCAGGTGGATTCATTACCAGCTGATCCAAAGGGAAGGCGTAGGTGACCTTATTATTCCTCTTTCTACAGAAGAGGAAACTGAGGTTCAGAGACTTGTCCAAGCTCACCCAACTCAGAAACTGACTCTAAGAAATACTATTCTCTTCCCCAAAGCTCCTGTGTAACTGAGTACTTTATCAATCAGTTTACAAGTGCTCTACTCAACAGGTACAAATTAGAGAACTAAGACCCAAGGAGATAAAGTCATTTGCCCACATGAGAGACACAAACCCAGACCTAGTCCTGACACGAAAGCCTGCACTATAGTGAGCAGAATGAGTAGATTCCATTGCACTCGAAAAGGGGTTTCAGGGAATTCCCTGGCGGTCCAGTGGTTAAGACTTCATGCTTTCACTACCAAAGGCCTGGGTTCAATCCCTGGTCAGTGAACTAAGGTCTTGCAAGCCTTATGGCATAGTCAATAAAAGAAGATAAAATAAAAATAATTAAATTAATTAAAGGGTTTTCAGTTTCCAAGGAAGATACAGGTTCTCCTGGAAAAAGAAATATGACTATCAGTCATTCACACTTTAGTGAGAATTAACAAACTACCAAAGTGACAAGTATGGAGGTTTACTTTGTTAGTTGAAACAGGGGATATGACCAGAGCAGAAAACAGAGGGACACAGATCTTCAGAAATCAGGGTAAGAGAATAACCTGCAAACGCCTTGGAGATATGGTCTTTCTTCCACTCCCAGGGCTGATCATACTCATCTGCTGGCCGCTCATCCTCCTGGGGCAGCCGACTCTGTCGAGGTTTCCGCCCTGAAGAGGGCCCATCTCCCAGTTCTTGGTCCTGCTCCTCATAGGGGGTGTCATACAGCTGCACCCTCCTGCATGGCAGTTCTGGGAGGCCAAGGACACTGGTCAGCTCTCATTCCCACCTGGGAGCCTGTCACCTTCCCTCCAAGCCCTGCTCACTCACCACTCATGACCCGCTGGGCATCGTAGGGCTCCATGTAGCCATCATCTGGGGGTGGTGGATGGGGCTGGGCATCAAAGGGGTCTGAGTACTCGGTGTCGACTTTTGACTGGACAGACAGAGAAAGGCAAGAGAGGGGGTCAAGGACTCAGGGGGACCTCTTGCCTGCTGTCTCTGATCTATCTGACACACCCTGTCCAAGCAAGTGGCTTTTTTCCACCCACAAGTGTCTGCAAGTAGATCATCCCTTGCTCTCTTCCTCTGACACCTACCTCCCTCTTTCAATCATTTTAATGTTTATCAGGTGCCAGTACTGTTCCAAAAGACTTAAAATATATTTACTGGTAGTACCAACACTCAGTAAATACTTTATCCTCATTTTATAGATGAGGAAACCAAGGCACATACTGGGCAAGTGACTTGCTCAGGGTCATACAGCTGATAAGTCAGAGGCAGGGTTTGATCCTAGGTTGTCTGCTTCCCCGAGTCCCTACCTCCTCCTACCTTTCTCTGTGCCATTAACCACTACCAGGCAGGCTCCTCTGCCCATAGGATTTTCCAGGTGAGAATACTGGAGTGGGTTACCATTTCCTTCTCCAGGGGATCTTCCCGATCCAGGGATGGAACCCAGATCTTCTGCATTGCAAGCAGATTCTTTACCATCTGAGCCACCAGAGAAGCCCCACTACCAGACACAGCCTCCCATAATTCCCCTTGAAGTCTTTTCTGTTTCTGCTGATGGTGTATGGTGGACCTTCTGATCATTTACTGGAAAAAAAAAAAAAAGTACAGGGATTGGAAGCAAGTCTGGTTCAAGTTCTAAGCAAGCTAGAGCCATGTGACCTGGGGCCAGTCACTTTTCTTTTGTGAGCCTCAGTTTCCACTTCTGTAAAATCGGAGTGTAACAGAGGAAGAGTGGAGAGGGGGTGGTGAGGATGTTTAAGTGCCCCATAGGAAACCGACTCACTCAGATCTGTTTAAGGAAGATCCCTTCAGTTTGTAAGAGGAAGGGAAGCTGGGGGAAGGGATCCAGAAGGGAGGACTTAGGAAGCTGGAGGAAAGGGGTACAAAGCCAATGAGAGAGGGAGGCGGGCA
The DNA here is from genome assembly GCA_006410615.1 of Neotragus moschatus. NCBI lineage: Eukaryota > Metazoa > Chordata > Mammalia > Artiodactyla > Bovidae > Neotragus > Neotragus moschatus. Next base: position 1,519,018 of record SJYA01001140.1, on the reverse strand, counting down.
ACCAGCACTGTGCATTGAAAGGAGACAGACATCAAACTGCTGAGCAGGTAGAGGATCGGGGAAAGTGGGCTGGTGCCCTGGTCTGCCCCTGGGGTAACACCTAAACAAGCTCCCCAAAATCCAGGGTGGGGGTGCCAGCCTGGCCCTCCCCACCCAGTCTCCGGGGCCCACCCAGCTTAGGGGACTTAGCCACGCACCTCTTCCTCGGGGCTTCCCAGCAAGACTTTGGCTCTGGCAATGTCGACTGCCTCCACCTTGATGAGCCGGTGCTTTGGAGAGTCGTACTTCGCGTCTACAGGGCCCTTGGAGTCCCCGGGCCCCGCGGGGGAATCGGGCTCTAGGCGGCTATCGGCGTCCTCGTAGGGGTCTTCAAAGTCCAGATCCTTCTGCTCGCGGTAGGCCCGCAGGATGTCGCTCTCGGTGTAGTCGGGGGTGGGCGGCTGCGGAGGGGGCCGCCGACCGCCAAAGCTCAGGTAGTCTCGGAGCCACTTGGCCATCTGAGCGCGTGTCACCCCAAACCTGGCCACTGTCAGCGGGGGACCCGCATGCCCTCTTCTGGGCCCCCTTCCTCGGCAGGGCCCCCAGGGAGAAGGTAGGAGGGGAAGGCGGAGGAGAAAGATCAAGTATGCCCTTTGGCTGGGCTCAAAGGAGGGTGAAAAGGGGAGAAAAAGGAGGAGACAAGAGGAGGGAGGGGAAAGGAGGAGCAAAATTGCACCCTAGCCCAGCTCTGGAAGGACGGCGTGGGCAGCGGGCGTCGCGCGGGGCCCTGAACGCCGAGCGCTGGGTAGTCCGGCCGGAGCCAGGGGCATCCGCGGAAGCGTGCGGAGTTTCCGCGGGCAGAGCGGTCTCGTGCGCGGCGCGGCCACCCGCCGCCTCCGGGAAGCTCTGGAATCCCCCTCCTGGGAGCCGAGGGCGGGGACAGCGCCGCCAGCGGACGCCCCCAGCCTTGGCTCAGCCCGGACGCCTGGGTTCTCAACGCAGTGAGAGGGCTCTCCGGGGGCGCGGGCGCCGCGCGCAAAGTTGGGCCGCGGGGACGGTGATCCCGGTGGGGCGCATCCTTTGTTGCGCTCCTCGCCGCTCCAAGGGGAGCCCCAAGCCCGGGGTCCCCGGCCCCGCCGCCTCGATCCGGCCCGAGTCACGGGCACAAAGGGAAATAAAATCTCCTCCAATCCCCCTTCACGCTTTCGGAGAGACTTTCACCGCCGCCGCCGGCGCGCGACCGGGAGGTGGGACTTTGGGGAGGGCGCGCTCGGGCGGGCGGGCGCCCCAATCTCTACCAGCCCCGGGCCAGGTCCAGGGCAGGGACGTCAAGGCTTCCCCGCCTCCCCCTCCGCGGGTTCCCCCGCCCCTCCCCTCCCCCTGCGCTCCCCTCCGAGGTGACTGAGACCTTCAGCTGTTCTGGGGAGGGAGGAGAGCCGCTGCCCGCAGAGGGAGGGGGTGATGCGGAGCGGGAGTCGCTGGGGCCAAGGCCGCGGCGGCTGGACAGTGACCCGGAGGACCGAGGCTGGCAGGAGCGAGCGAGGAGCGCGGGAGGCGGGAACCCACAGGCTCTGACCTTGCTCTGCAGAGCAAGAGGTGCTGAGGTGGGGAAGACGAGAGGAAGGCAAGGTGGAAATTGACCAGGAAAAGGAGTGGGCTGGACTTGACCGCGAGAAGGGGTGAAATTGGCCAGCAGAGGGGGTGAGAGTGACCACTATTGAGAGTTGAAATTGAAACCAGGGTCTGGCAGTGAAACTGACCAGGAGAATGGGGGTGTGGAAATCGTTTCAGAGGTCATTGGCTAAAATGGATATTGAGGACGACGCCGGAGGAAGAAGCGGGGGGAACAGAAAGGAAGGGGTTCTGGCTTCCCCTCCCCAAGAGGGCTTTCCTCTGTCCCCCTCTCCCCAGGGGACCCATTGTGGGATGGGGGAAGGGAGTTGGGACAGCTGGCCAGGGGAAGGGAGATGGTATCAGTGCCTGGCGTGTGTCTTCAGCATCTGTCCCTTTGTGGCTTCTGGGGGTGGAGGGGGGGAGGGAGCAGAAATGGGGGGGGGTCTCGCCTGGTTTGGCTGCCTCTTGGCAGCTGCAGCTGTCTGGGGGGTGAAGACACTGAGGGATTTGGGGGGAGTAAGAGAGCCCAGGGAGCTGCTGATCAGTCCCAAAAGAAACACATTTTTTTTCCTTTCCCCATAGAGGGGCTTATTCAGGGATCCCTAATAGAAGAATAAGAGAGGGGTGGTCAGGAAGAATAAGACCTTAGGCTCCCTTCTCCAAGCCCCTTAGAGTGGGCGGGTGCCCACAGCTTGGAACGGAGGGGAAATAGACTAACACTGCTACAGAGTTGCACCCCCTCCCTTCAGAACAGTGGGACCTGGGCAATGTCTCCTGATTTGAAAAATGGGGCTTCTAATAGGAAACCCTCAAAGAGCAGGGAAAGGATTGCCAGGAGGGAATGACTTATTTTTTGCCCCCCATGGGGAAACTGAGGAGGAACAGAGAAGGGAGAGACACCTCACAGCTTGGTTCTGCCCAGGTGCCATGATATGGCCTGGCGTGGAGTGGCATTCAACACCCATCAGGTCTCTTCATGAAGTCAGAGATTCTCCATCTCCCTTGCACTGTTAGCCCTGTTTTCCAGATGGGAAAACTGAGGTCCAGAGCCAGCAAGGCAAGGTCCCTCACAGCAGCAGTGGTGTCCGGATGCCCTCTCCTTCCCTTTCCTGCTTCGGCTGAGTCGTTGGACACAAACCTGTTGAATTCAGTCCTCCCCAATCTCCCCAAAGAGCATTCACACCCCCCACCCCAGCCTGCCCTCAGCATTCAGCGACGAGGCAGCATCCCTAGGGACTGCCAGGGAGCACATCGGGTAATTGTCCTGTTTTCTGTCAGCCGCAAGGCAATTCCCCGGCTCCAGGATGAGCTGTTGACAGATCTCATCAAATCCGAGTCCTCTCCCTGTCAGATAAATACACGGCGCCTAAGGTATAAATATTTGAAAGGGGCCTTCTAATTACAGTGTGTGTCAGGAATAGCAATTAGGGGCCCTGGAGGCAGAATCAAACGGCGTTTGACTTCCCTGTGCTTTTGAGCCGGCTTCTCCTGGGGCTGCCCCAGCTCCCACCGCAGGAGCAGGGAGGGGCTGGGGAGGAGTGAGAGGCGGTGGATGAAGGAGAGAGCCGGGCTAGGGGTCCCACAACCCTGTGGTAGTGTGACCTTGAATAGCCGCATAACCTCTTGGGTTTTGCCTTTCAATTAAGGGAATGGGGAGCAAGGGAGCCAGGCCAGGAGGCGGGCACTGTCTGGACAAAGGCAAGGAGGTGGGTGGTCTGGGGTCCTAGGCTGAGGGAGCTTCCCTTCCCCCAGCACTGAGGGTCTGAGAGATGGTTTCTCAGGGTCTCCTCCCAGGTGGCGTTCTGTTTCTGGAATCCCAGCCCACGTGACCTCTCGTTAAGCAACCTGGCTTTGTTTTCCTGTCTGTGAAATGGGACAATGGCCAGCCACTGTTGAGCACTTACTGCCTCGTACTGTTTTGGGTGCTTTAAAGATTTTGAGATATAATTCACATACCCCACAATTTACCCACTAAAACTATATTTCCATGGGTTTTTAGTATGTTCACAAGGCTGTGTGACCATCAGTAACTTCAGAATACTTTCATCACCCCCCAAAGAAATCTCCACCTGCAATTAGCAGTCACTTCCAGTTCTTCCCAGACCCCCCTCCCCTCTACCCCGCCTGCCTAATCCCCGGCAACCATCAACCCATTCTCTGTCTCTGGGGTTTGCCTGTTCTGGACATTTCATGCAAATGGAATCACTGTGTGACCTTTTGTGTCTTGGCTTCTTTCACTGAGCATCACGTTTTTAAAGTTCATCCAAATTATGGCATGCCCACATTTCATTTCTTTTTATGACCAAATGATATTTCCTTGTATGGCACACAGTAGGTGCTCAATATATGCTTACAGTGGCTGGGACATCAGGAAGAAGCAAGAGGAAGTCCCTGGCTGGGGGTCCCCGTATCTGCAGTGGGGATGGGAGCCAAGGCACTAGGGCAGGTGGGAACTGGGTGGGGGGTGACCCATGATGGGGCTTGAAACCTCCTGATCTGATGGAGGGGACGTCGCCTCAACTTAAGGGCTCCCAGTCTGATAGGAGAGATGACCTCTGCCCTCAGAATCTCCTGGACACAGCCCTGCCTTTCTTAGCTCACAGTTTGATGGGAGAGACATGGTCCTGCCCTGGGAAGCCCCCAGTCTGATGGAGGAGATATATGCATCTGTTAATAAGCTCCCAGTCTGAAGGGAGAGGCATGGCTCTGACTTAAGGAGCTTTCAGTCTGATGGAGGAGGCATGATCCTGCCCTTTGAAGCACCCAGTCTGATGGGGGAAATATGTACTGGCTTTTAAGGGCTCTCAGTCTAATGGAGACATGGCCCTGCAGGGCCCATCTCCAACCTGATGGGGGAGGCACTGATCAGCCCCTGGAAGCTCCCAGTCTATAGGTCCTGGTGATCAAAGGTGTAGCCTCCAAGCCTTGAGGTTTCAAAGCCAGGTCCTGCCCCTCACCCACTCTGTGAAATGGGGAGCGCACGTGCCTGAGGGCATGGGTGTGTAGGGAGCTCGAGAAGCAAGAGGAAGCAGGAGCAGCCCCTCGTCTCTCTGTGGAGTCCAGGCTCAGGCAGGCGGGGGCTCCAGCAGAGCAGAGGCCACCCCCAAACCCCAGTTCCTCTGATGTGCTCTGGCAGCCAGGCAGCCCCCAGGGGAGTTGATGGAGGAGATTCCGGATGAGGCCTGACAGCTCCCAAGGACCAGATGACAGACATGGAGCTTGTGGGGAATGGGACTGTCAGCAGCGAGGGGGGAAGGGCAGGCTCCAAAGACTGAAAGGGGGGAGATGGTCTGGGGGAGGCAGGCTCAAGGCAGGCAGTGGGTGCAGGGTGAGGCCCTGGAAGGTCAGCACACAGGACAGACCCCAATGTGTTGCTATGCAGTCCCTCTGCCGACTCTACCCTGGAAAACCCAGCAAGGTGATTGGAGGCTGAGAGCCAAATTGTTCTCAGGACATGGGTGGGAGAACAAGTGTACAGCCCTGCAGGAAGAATAAGAATGAAACAATTCCAGCGTGGTGGAAAGGGAAGGGCGATAGAGAGCAGGCAGAAGCATGTGGTTCCCTGGGCCTCAATTTCCTCCTCAGTGAATGAGGAGACACCCACTCAGGCCACACACATTCAATAAACACCTACAAAATACAAGAATGGTCTCAGGTGCCAGGGACACACTCAACACACAGACCCTTGCAAAGCCTGAGGGTCTGCAGGTCGACCCTTGGGTGTTTCGGTCTCAGGCACCGTGGGTGGCCCCCATGACCCCAGCCTCCTGGTGGTCGAACCCACGTGTGAGCAGCTCCCCTGGAACATGGGGGAGTGGCACTGTGTGGCTGCTTCCAACCAGCAGAACATGGCAATGGTGATGGGCTGTCACTTCTAGCAGACTCTCCTCCTTAGGAGGCCAGCCACTGGAGAGGTCTATGCTGGCAGGGAACTGAGGGTGGCCTCTGGCTAAGGGTCTGTGAAAAGTGAATTCTGCCAACAACCACATGGGTGAGCTTGGAAGTGGATCCTTCCCCAGTCAGGCCTTAAGATGAAACCCCAACCCTGGCTAACATCTCAGCTGCATCTGTGATGAGCTCTGAAGCCAAGAACCCAGTGAAACCACACCCAGATTCCTGTTGTTTAAGCTGCTAAATTTGGGGATCATTTGTTACACAGCATAAGGTAACCAATACAGGCAGTACACATAACTCCTAAGGTAGCCCCATCAGAACTTTCCTATCCTGCTTTAGTTGCATCATTGTTAGCACCACCTCTAGGGTCATTTGTTTATCCTGTTATAGTATCTGAGAGTACCTATTCTGGCTTTGTAGGTCACGGAATCAGTCTTAATCACTCACCTCTGCCGCCAAGGAGCAAAGGCAGTCATGGGTGACATACACACAAATAGGTGTGTTGGTGTGCCAATAAAACTTTATTTACAAAGACAGGCCACAGGCCAGATTTAGCCTGTGGATTGTAGTTTGGCAACCTGTGTTTAAGGATGAAGTTAGGCTAACACTTAATAATACTAAGTAAATAATAGTAACAGACAGTGCACATACATGGCAAAAACTGCAGTGAATTGAGAGCAATGGGAATTCCAGAAACAGTCTGAAAGAATCAGTCAAAATGAGGAATTTCCCTGGTAGTTCACTGGTTAAGAATCTGCCTTCCCATGTAGGGCATGAGGGTTTGATCCCTGGTTGGGGAGCTAAGATCCCACATGTGCAGGGCAACTAAGCTCACGCCCTGCAACTAAGACCTGACCACCTAAATAAATAAAATAATTTAAAAAAATGAGTCAGAGCTCCCAACCCAGTATCTTTTCACAACTACTTAAGCTAGATGACTTATTCATTTTTTTCTAATTTAAATTTTGGTCACACTGCACAGTTTATTGGATCTTAGTTCCCCAACCAGGGTTTGAACCCAGGCCCTCAGCAGTGAAAGTGCCAAGTGGTAACACTGGACCGCTGCAGAAGTCCCTGGATGATCTGTCTTTACCCAGAGCCTCTGAAGGCCTACATCTCAGGCACTGACAGCAGGATGCGGAGCTGGGAGAGACAGGCAGTGGTGTCCCACTGGGCTTCGCAACTGACTCCTGCAGCTCTGTCGATTTCCATGGTGTAAACACCCCTGAGGCAGCCAACATTAAGCCATAAACACGATGCTGTTGAGTGCAGAACTGTGATCAGAGGTGCAGGAGGCACCAGTTCTTACTAGCTGCGAGCGTGGTGGGCCTGCCCCAAGCCCCACTGTCAGGGCTTGGGAACCAGGCCTCCCTGGCCGTCTTTGCAGCCTCAGAGCCTCGATGTGAAGCCCTTGAGCCCCTGTTGGAAGCCCTAGCAGGACCCTGGTTCACCTCTCTGTACAATCCCTAAGCAGGGAAATTGTAGGAAAGCAGATCCCCAATGTGGCAGCGGGGGGTCTCACCCCACAAACTCTGACATTGCAAACCACAAAGCCTCTTTATTCAAATGCTGAATGCAAGCCTGTATGTGTGTGTGTGTGTGTGAGAGAGAGAAGGGCTGATGTCACTGACCCCACGAAGGGCGGGAGAGAGGAGATGGAGGTTCATTAGATTGTGAGGGGGCTTCCCAGGTGGTTCAAGTAGTAAAGAACCTGCCTGCAACTCAGGAGCCACAGGAGACTCAGGTTCGATCCCTGGGTCAGGAAGATCCCCTGGAGGAGGGCATGGCAACTTCCTCCAGTATTCTTGCCTGGAGAATCCCATGGACAGAGGCGGCTGGCGGACTACAATCCATAGTCACAAAGAGTGGGACACGACTGAAGTGACAGAGCACACACTGTACGCACAGCCTGCTGAAGTGTCTGGTGGGGGCACAGGACCTTCAACTAGAAAACACTGCAGTCAGAGGGGATTACGTGAGGTGGAATCCGGCAATCTTGAAAGAACAGGAGGTTTGCAGTCAGACTCGCTGGTCTCCTGACTTTACCAGCTTTCTACAAATTAGCCCCAAACTGAGCCTACGAAATAATGAGCATTTATTAGCTGGTGGTTTCTGAGAGGCAGGGGTCCAGGACTGGCTAGACTGCGTGCTTCTGACATCCCCTTCTCAGACACTAACAGAGAGAAGGCGCCCAGGGCATCAGCAGGTTATTTCCATTGGTTCTAGATGGTTCTGTAGTGGAAAGGGATGGAGCCCAGCTGGGATGATGGGCGGGCCCGGCCTGTGCCCAAACCATGGCTGGCCTCTCAGGGACTGTCATAGAGATGACCTTGAAGCTGCTCCAGGATACTGCAGTGTGACCTGGGGACCTGAGCTCTAGAGGGCAGGGGGACAGGAAGAAAACTGAGTCCCTCAGCTGAAGTCCTCGCCCTGGCGGCCTCGGCAGGTGTTCCTGCTTGTCCAGCTGTGATTCTGCTTGGTTCCAAGGCCTCTAGCCCAGACCACGGCTGCGGCTGGCTGTGAACTTGACCAGGGAAAGGCAGGGGGGCCTCAGTTGCTGCCGCTGCTGTCCTCACTGTCAGAATACACACCCAGCTGGCTCAAGGAGGACGTGCCGGGTGTCTGGGGCACTGGGCCAGATGCCTGACCATTCTTCATTGCACCTGGAGGAGAGGCAAGAGCTAGCAGTCACCTTGGGACAGTTGCAGGCAAGGCCGAGCCTAGGGGAGGCCAGGAGAACAGGACCGGCCATAATTGCTTGTGTGCAGCTTTTCTGGAAAGTATCTGGCGGACCCATTACAGTTTAAACCCGCACACCCCTTGACCCAGCAGCTCCACTTTTGAAATTGGACCCAGGTGGACACAGGCCCCATGCTGGGGGTGCATAAAATAAAAATGCCCCAGGTTCCAAGTGAAGCTGAGCACCATGGTGATGAAGAGGGGTGGACCTTGGTTCCACCACTCACCCCAGCTGTATGGTTCTGGGCAAGTGGCCCCGCCTCTCTGGGCCTCAGTCTCATCTGACAAATGTAGTAGTAACTGTTTTGATAAACATGGTCATGCATCTGTAAGGCTCGCTGGGCGCCAGGATCTACTGCAGGCGCCTGAGTTGGAGCATCTCAGGGAACCGGCCCCAAACCTTCTGAGGACCCATGAGGCTGATCCTGCTATCACCAGCATCTTCCAGGACAGGAAGCTCAGGCCCAGGGCAGGGGTGAGGGCCCTGGACCAAGCCACGGGACAAGCACACGGAGGCATGGGGGGGTCCTGCTCTTTCCACCTCACAGGGCCCACCTCACCCTAATCCCCCTCCTCCCTAGGGCTCGGGGGCCACACACAGCATCGGTGACACAACAGCCAAGATGTGGGTGCCCAGGACCCAACCTGGGAGGCTGGGGCCACTGTCCATGTATGGGGTATGGGCAACTATGAGATCAGACGATTTATCCTACAGGCCTCTGAATGGGGTTTTAAAAGCAAGCACTTGCTCCTTTTGGGCTTCCCTGGTGCCTCAGTGGTAAAAACTCTGCCTGCCAAGCAGGTGGGTTCGATACCTGGGTAAGGAAGATCCCCTGGAGAAGGAAATGGCAACCCACTTCAGTATTCTTGCCTCAGAAATCCATGGACAGAGGAGCCTGTAGGGCTACGTCCATGGGGTCGTGAAAGAGTCAGACACGACTTAGTGACTAAACAACAGCTTGCTCCTCTTAATTAAAACAAAAAATTAAAACAGCCCTACTNTGGAGAAGGAAATGGCAACCCACTTCAGTATTCTTGCCTCAGAAATCCATGGACAGAGGAGCCTGTAGGGCTACGTCCATGGGGTCGTGAAAGAGTCAGACACGACTTAGTGACTAAACAACAGCTTGCTCCTCTTAATTAAAACAAAAAATTAAAACAGCCCTACTAGCCTCAACCCGAGTTGGGGACACACCTCACCCTACCGCCCCTCTCAACACAACAGCACCACCCGGTGGTTGCCTGAGGCACTGCATGCAGCTAAGGGACTGACCTACCTGGGAGGGGCGGGGCTCTTCCTCGCCAGATGCTGCTGTCCAGGCCTGTTTTCTTCACAACCAGGCCCGACAGCTGGGGCCTGCTGCCAAGGGCACCCACGCTGCGCTCCCAGCTCTCTGCCTTCCTCTTGGCTTTCGGGGTCTGCGGGGGTTGGGGATGTGGGATGTGACTGGGTGATTTGCTTCTGATCTGTCCCTCCTCTGGCCTCCCTGCTCTCGGTCCCCAGGTGAGCCAGGATCTTTACCAGCCCCACTCCCCCTGTGGTGCTGACTAGCCCTCTCTCCCCTGCTCTAAACTCCTCTGTGGCTCCCCATTGCCCTAAGCTTGGTACTCAAGGTCTCTGCCAATTTTCTATCCCGTACACTCTATTCTTACACTTCCTAAATCACATACACCGAGGTTGCTCACCTCCACATCTGTACCCACAACGTTCCCTCCACCTGGAACACCCCCTTTGTTTCGAGATCACCTGGTGAACTCCTACTCAGCCTTCAGTACCCATCTCAAGTATCGGCAACCCCGAGACGCCTCTCCTCTCAGTTCCAGCTCGAGTGAAAGCTGCACGTCCGTGTCCACAGTGCCTCCACTGCTTTACTAGCAGCCTTTCCAGCTGCTACGGGGTCCTGCCTGTTCACTGCTGAGTTTGTAGCAGGAGCTCAGTCTACAGCCATACCGCCCTGAACATACCCGATCTTGTCTGTAGCAGGTATTCAATCAACATGCTTGAGGGGATGAAGGGGATCCAGGCACCTCCCTGGTGCCTAGTGAGGGGGAAGGAACTAGTTAGGGGGAGGTAGAAGGGGGCTCAGTCCACATCCAGCTCTTCAGTCTTATCAGAAGGGACCCCTTCTATGTTTGATGTTTAAATATAGGAACTGGAAACCACTAGAAGCAAGAAGCCCTGTTGGGGTTGGGGATGCAGGGGGAGCACGACGGCAGGGGGCTGCCTTCACAGAGCTCACCATCTGGGGAGGAGAGAGGGTGGACAAGCAAGTAGATGGTCAGGACGACCACCATCATCTTTGTGTTTTTGGCTGTGCGGCATGTGGGATCTAGCTTCCTGACCAGGGATCAAAAACATGCACCCTGCACTGGGAGCATGGAGGCTTAACCACTGGACCTCCAAGGAAGTCCCAGGACACCATCGTCTTAATCAGTGATGGAAAAGAAAGAAGTCAGGGTGATATGACAGCATGGGGGTCGGGGAAGGGGACAGCTGCTGTCGATCAGGTGGTCAGGGGAGGAACCTGGTGCTGAAGTCAGACACGGAGAAGTCAGCAAGCAAGAACGTGATGTGGACTGAGCCTGGCCCATCTGAGGGGGCTGGCACAGCTGGGGTGGGGGCAGGGGGAGGAGGAGGACACAGTGGTCACACTGCATTCCCCCTGTGTGGTGACCAGGACAGACGCTGTCCACTGGGGTAACAGAGAGACTGGCAGTCCCAGCCGAAGCTTGCTCATCTGGCACCACTGAACTGACTGGTGGAATTAATTTCTGTCCTTCACCTTTTGTCAAACACCATCATGTGTTACCATTAAACAAAACCCAGGGGACAGAGGGGTGAAAAGACAGATTCTTCTGTAAAGTTACGATGAAATCTGTGTAATGCATAACAAAACAAGAAAGTCCACTATCAAATTACCTACAAGCAAGATAACCAGAAAAGACTTAATAGTTATCCAAGACTACAGTAACCTAACTCAACCACTGGGTCATCGGGGGAGGACTGCCCTGATGGTCCAGGGGTCAAGAATCTGCCTGCCAATGCAGAGAACACAGATCGATCCCAGGTCTAGGAATCTCTCACATCTCAAGGGACAACTGAGCCTGTGCACAACTACGTAGCTCATATGTCCTCGGGCCTGTGCTCCAAAAGAAGAGAAGCCACAGTAATGAGAAGACCTCACATTGAAACTAGAGAGTACACCCCACTGGCCACAACTAGACAAAGCCCGCTTGCAGCACTGAAGACCCAGGGCGGCCAAAAATAAATAAATGAACAGCAGCAACAACATAAGACTAGAGGGAGGGAACGCCCTGATGGACCAGTGGTTAGGGCTTCATGTTTCCACTGCAGGGAGCACAGGTTCAGTCCCTCGTGGGGGAACTAAGATCCCACATGCTGTGTAGTGCTGCCAAAATAAAGTAATAAAATACACTTAAAAGAAAAGACCGGGGGGGGAAAAAAATCATACAAAGCCATATTGCTTTCAAAGAACTTTCAATCTCTTATTCCACTTGATAGAAATAAAGAGGAAATTTTAGGTGAATTCTGAGGGTGGATTATGCAAGAAAGACAGAGAGAGAACTCTGATCAGGGGATGCAGCCTCAAAGAAAATATCTTGGTTCTACATCAAAAGGTTGACAAGTGAGAGTGCATGACCCCAAACCCATCCTCTTCAGAATCTATGGCTTGAACATGGCTGCCCCTGTGAAAGACTACATTTCCCAGACTTCTTTGCATCAGGATGTGGGCAGGTGATTCAGTTCTGACCAATGGGGTGTGAGCAGAAGGATCTGTTCAACCAAAGGTATTGTTACCCTTAATGTCCTCCTCTGTCCCCAGCCCTTCCCACTGGCCAGCGTGAGCTGCCCTGCATTGAGGGCATCATCCTTGGGATGGTAGAACAATGAGGTGGAGGATGCCCCAGACACCAGGGTCCATATTCCCTGTTCAGCACGGCCATGTACAACTGTTATTTGATAGAACAGTAACTTCTGTGCAGTTGAGACTGCTGTTACTTTGGGTCCTGTCCAGTGGCTGGACTGGTATTTAACTAATACAGACCAAGAACATGTTTTGAGTTTTAATAAAGTTTCTGGGGTCTCTGCATTATTTACCATTTCCCATTTTAAGCCCCTCCTTTGATTAACCAGAGTGGCCTCAGTACCTTGGATAAGACAGCTGTGGTGAAAAATGTCATACAATCTCCTACCCCCCACCCCTACAACCCTCTTTTTCCCTTCTTTCTGCTAATAATAGGACGGGCAGTTCCCAGCCTCCCTTGCAGTTCAAGGCGGCCACATGACTATGTCCAGCCACTGGGACTCCACATTCCAGGGGAGTGGACATGGGTGGCATCTGAAACTGGGCCTCCAGGCACTGGCGGGTACTCCTCCACACCCCCTCCGCCTTCCCACAGCCGGAACCCCAGGGTGCTCTGAGCCAGCTGCGACCACAGAGCTGGTAGCCATGCTCCAGGACAGGGCAGAACTAGAAGTGAGGGGCCCTGGATCCCTGAAATGACTGCATGGAACAGGGCTGCCCCGGAGTCCAGCCCAGGGCTGTTAAGTGCCTGAGAAATCAACATCTGCCTGAGGTCTCTAAATCCAGCAAGTCTCCTTGTTTCTGCAGCTGGAGAAGGGGTAGAAAACTACAGCCCTGGATTTGCAGGGCAGGAACAGAGTGGCAGACATAGAGAATGGACTTGTGGGCACAAGTAGGGTAAAGGAGAGAGTGGGTCGAGTTGGGAGAGAGGCACTGACGTATATACACTACCATGTGTAAAATGGAAAGCTAGTGGGAAGCTGCTATGTAACACAGGGAGCTCATCTTGGTGCTGTGTGACGACCTAGAGGGGTGGGATGGAGTGAGGGGATACACGTATACATATAGCTGATTCACGCTGTTGTGCAGCAGANCTGACGTATATACACTACCATGTGTAAAATGGAAAGCTAGTGGGAAGCTGCTATGTAACACAGGGAGCTCATCTTGGTGCTGTGTGACGACCTAGAGGGGTGGGATGGAGTGAGGGGATACACGTATACATATAGCTGATTCACGCTGTTGTGCAGCAGAAGTTAACCCAACACTGTAAAGTAATTATACTCCAATAAAAAAAATAATAGAAATAAAAAGAAAACCTCACAGTCCTGGAGGGCTGCAACCCGTCTTTGTAAATACAGTTTCACTGGCACATGGCCATGCCTACTTATTCGTACACAATTCACAGCTGTTTAGTGCTACGACAGAGGTGTTGAGCACTATGGCCTGGGCTGTCTGTGGCCTTCTGAGACAAAGTTAAGCCAAGCTCTGGCTTACCCTGTCCCTGCTCCACCTGAGAGCACATGGGAATGCGGGTGGCCCCACTCACCTCGTCCAGGATGGCAGTGGGGTTGGGCCGGAGGGCTGGCTGGGGCTGGGTGGGGGTGGTGTCCTCCTCTGAGTCAGAGTCTTCAAGGAGTCTTCTTTTCCTTGATTCCTCCACTAGTGCCCTGCAGGAAGGAGCATGGAACCTGGGGACATGCTCTTTTGGGGGAACAGTGACCAGGACCCCACACACACAATGAGGCACCTGGCTTTCCTTTCTTAGCTTCACTAAACGGGGGATAGGGGTGCATAAATATCTTAATAAAAAGCTCTTTGTCCACTGAACCCAGTGGGATGGTTAAGCACTTGGAGGCTGGAACCAGCCTGCCTTGATTTGAACCCCAGCTGGGAGACCTCAGGCAGAGCTGTGTGTACGGCTCCTCACACCCCAGTTCCCTCGACCACCACAATGGTGGGTCCAAACTCAAACTCAGAATAGTGCCCGTATCCAAAATGGGCTCAGTGAACGCTGACTCCTCTCACTGCTAATCCCAGTCTCACTGACCTGCCAACCCAACAGCACTGGCTGTCCACCTACTCTGTGCCCAACCTCCTTCCAGGCCCTGCATGCAGAAGCCAAACTGAGTCCCTGTTCAGATTTTAGGTGAGGAAGGACAGAAGATGTATCAGGAAAGGGGTGAATCAGCAAGAAGGTTCCGGAAAGTGGAAGGTGCCCTGCAGAAGCATGGACACAGCAGGCCTGAGGCCAAAGCCTCGGAAAGGCTGGCTTACCAGGCCAGCCCTCGGGGGCAAGTGGACCTGGACTCTGGGCTCCTGCTACAGATGGGAGGCTCCCTGCCCCAACACTACCTGGGCAAACAAGGGGTGCACTCTCCTCCTGGAGTCTGGGGGCTCAGCCAAGCTGGGCAGGCACCTGAGTGACTGGCCCCCAATGAGAACCCCAGGCTAGGCCTCCCCAGGGACCACACCTCATTCACACCATCACATCTCTTTTCGGGGGAATTAAGCTCATCTCATGACAGGCAGAAGACTGAAATTTTGCGCCCAATCCTCCAACCCTGCCCCATGCCTTTTCCTGCTGTTGATTTTTCCCTGTCATTTTTCATTCTAATTAAGCACTGAACCTGGGGGTGGTCCTGGGGACCCTGACACAGATGCCACAAGAGAAAAAACAAGGTGGGGAGTGGGATATGGGGAAGGCCTCCCCGAGATGGGAGCCATGCAAAGATCGGGAAGGGGGATTCCACGCAGAGGGAAGGGCACTGCAAAGGCTAGGAGGTGGATGGGCACCCCCGGCCCCCTCTAGCCCCAGTGTCCCACTCACGCCGTCTCCCGCTCATCCTCCTCCTGCTCCTGCCTCTGCCGCTCCTCCTCTGACAGGCGGTGCTGCCGCAGCATGGCCTCGAAGTCCACGTGGGCCTGCCGCTGGTTCAGGTCTTTGAGCTCCTGCAGGTTCTCCAGGACCTCCATCTCCAGCTTGGAATCCTTAGTTCTGTTCTCCAGCACCTGGTGGGGACCAGGGCACAGACGTGAGGCTGATGGCGCTGCAACTCAACCCCCTCTGCCACCCCCGCATGGCCTGCCTGACCTTAGGGCGTCACCATGGGCAAGGGAAGAAACTCCCAACCCGACCCTGGATCCACACACCTGGTCCCTTGGCTGCACCCACTTCATGGCTCAGAACACTGAGGCTTGGGGAAGTGGCTAGTCAGTACTGGAACCAGGTGGCCTGGACTTCCAGCCTGGCTCCATCACTAAGTAAAAATAATATAAATTAAAAAAAAAAAGACTCCTTCCATCTCGGACTCTAGACCCAGGTTAAGGGACTCAGGTGATAGGTCAGGCCCGTTCTGGGCAATCTACCTTTTGTGGGGTTGTCTGGGCCGTAGTTTAATTTTAACTTGATCATGGGAGTAAGAGCCTTGTATACGCAGTCCTGGGACTACGCAGCATGTGTGACTAGGAGGCGGGGGTCTTGGGGACATCTTAGAATTCTACTGACCATTCTCCCTATCCCAACACCCTACCTGGAGGGTTAAGCAGGAAGGGGAATCGACTCCATCAGCACCCACACACAGGTGCACGCACACACATACGCACTCACACACACTCACACACACACATACTCAGACACACACACACGCATGCACACGCACAGGCGGTGCCTGACTCACCTTCATGGGGTTGTTCAGCTCCTCGTCCTCCCGCTCCTTCTGCACCCTCTTCTCCTCCTCCTCCAGGAGCTTCTCGGCCTGGAAGTTCCTCGTAGCTCCATGCTCCATGGTGTAGTCTGTGTTCTCAGGGTCTGTCTGGGAGGAAGGACGGGCAGACGTCAGCTCCTACGTCTCTGAGCATTAAAAGCTTCTGCTGAACAGTGGCTACACCTTCTTCCCCTGTTTCATACCTCTTAACACTGGTTCTTTTTCCCGTCTTATTGCTTTGGCGAGCACAGTTCTTTCTTTTCAGTGCTCCTGTCCCCTTTCACATAATCGCTGAACTCCCTAGCATGGATTTTCAGATCCTTCTCCACCTGCCCACTGTCCCTCTGCTGACCTTTACCCTCCACATGTTTGCAAATAAGTTTCTGGGTCTCTGCACAAATCTTTTTTTTGTTTTGTCCACACGGCATCACATGCAGGATCTTTGTTCCCTGACCAAGGAACGAACCCATGCTCTGTGCAGTGAGAAGTGCAGACTCTTAACCACTGATCCACCAGGGAAGTCCCTGCACAAATCCTTTCTGTATGTGTGTGTGCATACATGTGCACTTGACCTTCCTTTGATTATAAATTACACATCGACTATATATAAAGCATGGTCCTATTTGTGCTTATAAAACAGAGAAGCAATATATAACAGGGTATCCTGGATGAGACTCTGGAACAGAAAGGTGACATCAGTGGAAAAATTGAAATCTGTGTCATGTCTCGAATTTGGTTAAAAGTAACAATCTAACAATTCAGTGTTGGTTTCTTATTGTGGCAGATACAATGTGGAAATGGAAGATGTTAACAGGACAGGAAGATGGTGAGGGGCAGATGGGAACTCTCTGCTATCTTTGCAACTTCTCTATAAATCCAAAACTACTCCAAAATAAGATATTTACTGTTTAAAAGAAAGAGCAAGGAGGAGACTGATCCTTGTGTGCATGTGTATCCAGAGCACATTTTTTGAAAACCATGCAGGAAACTATTATAAGCGTTTCTATTCCTGGTGACTGGCTGGGCAAAGAAGAGTAGTCAACCAACTTTCCAGTGTTTATCTTATAGTACTGCTGGAGTTCTGTTTTCACCACATGCTCACAGACACACAAACATACATATGTAATCGTAGTTATTTCATCAGCTGAAATTCTTCATTAGAAAAGCCAATTTATAACATTCTCCACAGCTTTTCTAAACTTTAAAAAATGAATGTGTATTCGTTAATATCTAAATATATACATACTTCACAACGTAGGTAAAGAAAACATTTTTCTGGAGACAACCTGTCTATTAGCTGATGAGTAGACAGACAAAATGTGATCCAGCCACACAGTGGAATATTACTCAGCTTTAAAGAGGAGAGAGGCACTGATACTTGCTACAATATTCTTGAACTTTGAAAACATGATGGCTCAATGAAAGAAGTCAGACACAAAGGGCCACACAGTGTGTGATTCCTTGAGAGGAAATGTCCAGACAGACAAACCAGAGACACAGAGTGTATTTGTGATTGCCAGGAGCTGGGGGAGGGGATGGAGGTTATTAATTTGGGGGTGATGAGAATGTCCTGGAATTCGAGAATGCAATTTAGCACATTAGGAATATACTAAAAACCACTGAATTATACATTTTAAAACAATGATTTATATGGCATATAAGTCACATCTCATACAACTGTGTTTAAAAAGTAAATAATTAAAACAATTTATAATGTAATTTTTGCTTATTTTAATAAAATCAAATGTATTAACGGAAGAAAAAAGTCTTTTGGCAAAAAAAATTCAAACATCACAGAAGTATAAGGAGAGAAAACTAAGTTTTCTTTATCTCTTTCCCCAATTTTTATTTTTTTAACCCTTTAGCTGTAGCATGTAAACTCTTAGTTGTAGCATGTGGGATCTAGTTCCCTGACCAGGGATGGATGCAGGCCCCCTGCACTGGAAGCTCGGAGTTTTAGCCACTGGACCACCAGGGAAGTCCCTCAAGTTCTTAATACCACCCTTAGGATGACAATGAAAGTAAAAATATGACTGCTATTAGCCATGAAAAATTCCAACGTACAGTAGCGTGTCCATCAAACCTCGTTACTACTATACATCTAGGTTGCTTCTTGGTTTTCTGCCTAACATTCCTGTTAACTTCTCCTTGAACTTCTGCTGTTTCCTGGGGAGAAGGTGAAATGGGATCTCCCTGGAGGGAGGGGACGGGAGTGGTGACCCCCCAGTGGACAAGGGGCTGGCCTGGGTGGCTGCTTACCTTGAAGGTGATCTCTGCCAGGCAGCGTGTGCACTTGATGTAGAAGCGGAAGATGGGCAGGCCCAGGTAGGACTCATTCTGCACTGTTTCTTTGCGGGCATTGAACTTCTTGCCCTTGTAGATGTATTCTCCACATGTCTTACATCTGTGGGGAGGGACAGGGACTCAAGTCACCTTGGTACCCTTGTTCTTGCTGGTGGGACCCTTGAGTATTCTGGCAGATAACCACTTGCATACCTCCAGGGACGGGGAGCTCCCTCCCTACTGAGAAGCCTGTCCCACTGTAGGTAAGGATTCCTCTTGGCTGGCATATTCTTCTCACTAGTATCTGCCTGTCTTCTTGGAAAGCACCCAGACGACCAAAGCTAGGTGAGACTTGCCTGCTGCCCACTCCGAGAAGCCAGCCTGGTGTTCATGGGGCATCCTGACCTCCAGAGGGAGGATTCCCTCGGCGGGATGCCACACGAAGCAAGGAAGAGCTCTGGCACTCTGCCCTCCCTCAGCCCCTCCTGCTCAGCCCCTGTGCTCCCCAGGCCCAGTGTGCTGGCCTCCCGGGTGCTCCTACAAACACCCCAGCTCGGTCCCACCTGTGGGCCTTCACCACTGCAATTCACATAGGCTGTGTCATCCTCCAACCCTTAGATTCTAGTTCCACTGGTATTTCTTCGATATTTCCCTAATCACCCAGCAAAGCCCCCTCCCCTCTTTCCCACCACCATCCAGTCACTCTCTTGTGACAATCTGTGTGTCCCACAGATGCTTTTCATGAATATGCCAGAGCACTTGTTTATTATCTCTACTCCTCACCAGACTGGGACTCTGTGGGGTCAAGTCTTGATCCCCCCAGTGTCCCTGGCACTCAGCAGTACCCAATAAATGACTGCTGAATGAAAACAAATGCATGAAGGAGAAAGGGAAGTCAAGCAGATCAGTAATATGTAAACACATGCTGAACTTCACTAACAAAGGTGGCTTTGGTTACCACTTTATTTCAGACGTACAAAGATGTGAAGAAGTCTGGGGCTGGGAATTGGTGAGGTGTGGTAATTACAAGACAGTACAAAGGGCAGGTCTGGACTAGTGGCAGAGGGGGAAGCACAGATGAGGTTGGGGGATCAGGAGGGTTGTTCTGAGGGGATGAAATTTAAGCCAAGCCTTGGAGGGTGAAAAAGAGCCGGCCATGTGAGAGCAGAGGGAAGTATATGCCAGGCAGAGGGAACAGCCTGTGCAAAGGTCCTGGGGCAGGAACATACAGGGCTGCTGCAGGAAGTGAATGTGTGTACAGGACTCCGTCTCACACTCATGCTTCTACTACCAAAGACTGAGCTCTCAAGCACCGGGTGGGAGCTCTGAGCAGTCAGGGAGATTGATCCTCAACAGCAGGAAATACAGGTCACCCACTTACTGGGTTCATCTCTGAGCCAGGACTGGTGACCTGGTCTGAGCTCTGGGGAAAGGCTGCTCCCTGTGGATGCTGGGCATGGGGTCCATCCACCACAACCAGTGCAGGGGCCCTGAGGGGTCACTCACCTCATGTTGAAAGGGGCCATCAGCCGCACTACATATTGCCGATCTTTGGGCAGCTTGAGCTTGGGAATCTTCGATGGATCAAAGTCAGGGGGGTAGTATTTCTGTAGGGAAGAAGGTAGTGTCAGGGAAGCTGCTCAGGTGCAAGGGAGGCCAGAAGCAGAGGGAAGGGGCTCTGTGTCTGGGTTCCTAATACCACCCCCAGGTTCAGTGTGTTGATGAGAGAACTCTTAGGAGGCTCACACACTTGTACTCATGGCTACTATTCATCAATAGCAAAAGGACACAGAGGAAAACCAGCAAAGGCAAAAAGGTGCATAAGGTAGGGCCCAGGGAGACCAGGTACAAGCTCCCAGGGTTTTCTCCTGATGGAGTCAATTCCCCCAGTGATATGGTGTGACAATACATGTGAAATGTCTCCCAAGGGAGCTCAGGGGAACACAGCACCCAGGGTTTTCACTAGCGGCTGGTCGTACAGGCACATCTGCCCAGTGTATACAACGATTCCAGACTCCAGGAGAGGAGCAGATGCTCAGCACAAATCACACTGTTTATACAAACAGTTTAAGCACAGGGAGCCATTCTTTTCAGTGAACGGTGAGAACCATCCTGAAATTCAAGTTCCCAGAAGCCAGCCGAAGTCCAGCATTGCAAGCTGGCCTTTCTATCTAGGGCAGAAGCCTCGGACCTGCAGTATTAACTCTTTCTGCATAGGAACCTGAGATGGGAGATGTAGGGAAGGAGAGCTTAGATTATGGAAAAAAAGAACTACATATGATAATCCAAAAGTAAAGCACTTTGCATTCTGAACACTTCCTACGTGCCAGGTACTACACTGTTGTTGTTTAGTCGCTCAGTCTTGTCCGATTCTTTGTGACCCCATGGACCGTAGCCCAACAGGTTACTCTGTCCATAGGATTTCCAAGACAAGAATACTGGAGTGGGTTGCCATTTCCTTCTCCAGGGTATCTTCCCCACTCAGGGATCAAATCTGCATCTCCTGCACTGCTGGGGAATTCTTTACTGCTGAGCGAGCGGGGGAGCCCCAGGTACTACACAGAGAGTTTGATGTCCCCTGACTCACGGAATTTTTGCAAAGACTCTATTAAATAGAGAAGAAATGTGCCCATTTCACAGAAGAGGAAGTTGAGTTCTGGTGGCTTCACCTACTCAGGATCACACAAGGTGAAGAGCAGAGCCAGAATTCAGAACCAGGAACACGACTCAGGAAACTGTGGTATAGTGATTAGAGTTGCTGAGCTAGGGGAGGGAGTGTCTTGAGTTTGACTACTCTACTCTCTGGCTATCACATAACCTCTCTGGGTCTCAGTTTCCTCATCTAAAGATGGCATAACCTCGCCACCTGAGATTTGATGAATATGACACTTCAAGCAATGCCTGGGACAGAAGTATCTACCAGTAAGTTGGAAACAACTGGGCTCTCAGTTGGATCCTCAGAATGGAAGGACCTTCTTGGACGCGAAGTCCAACACATTGCACTGAGGCTGGCTGGGGTTGGAGTCCAAATATAGGTGTTTAAATTAGAGCACTGAATCACAGTAAGGGGCATCAACCTGACCTCGAAAACCTGGGCTCCGAGCCATCAGTCTGGAGGTCTGTTCTCTACTTCGTCNTGTGTCAAAGATATACTCAGTCTTTGAGGCACATCGCAGAACAAGATTTCAGTCCTCACGGAGATCACTATCTGGTGGGACTGACTGGCAATAAACACACAAAAAAAAACCCATTCGGGTCCTGGTCAGTGACCCAAAGACAATAGAACAGGGTGACATATGGAAGTTATGAGAAGGGGCTGCTTGAGATGTATGAGTGTCCTATAACTGCTGTAACAAATTTTTTAAATTATTTTTTGTTTGTGCTGGGTCTTCATAGCTGTGCCAGCTTTCTCTAGATGTGGTGCGAGGCCTTATTGCGATGGCTCCTCTTGTTGAGAAGCATGGGCTCTAGGGTCCATGGGCTTCAGTAGATGTGGCACGCAGGCTCAGTAGTTGCAGTTCCAAGGCTCTAGACCACAGACTCAGTAGTTGTGGTGCTTGGATTTAGTTGCTCCACAGCATGTGGGATCTTCCAAGACCAGGGTGTCAAAGCTATGTCTCCTGAATCGGCAGGCGATTTCTATCCACTTTACCACCAGGGAAGACCTTAAGCTCATTACTTAAAAACATTTATTAGAGTTTTGGAGATGAGAAGTCTGGAATGGGAATGGGCGGCAGGGCTGGTTCCTTCTGCAGGCTCCAGAAGAGACTCCATTTCCTTGCCTTTTCCAGCTTCCAGATGCTGCCAGAATTCCATGGCTGGTGGTCCTGCATCACTCTGATCTCTGCCACCACTGTCACATCACCTTCTCTGTCTCCCTCTGACCTTCCTGCTTCCCATCAATAAGGACACTTGTGATTATCTTGCAGCCACCTGGATAACCCAGTATAACTCTACTTCATTTTCATTAACTCAATGAAAGATCCTCACACGTTCAGGATCCTCAATTATGTTAAATTAATCACAGCTGCAAAGCCCTTTTTGCCATGTAAGGTACCATATTCAAAGGTTCTGGGAGTAAGGACATGGATATCTTTGGGGGAGGGGTCTTTAGGCTTTGCCATAGCTGAGGTGATCAGGGAAGGCTTCTTGGAGGAGGTGACCTTTGAATCGAGAGCCTTGAGTGAAATATACAGAGAAGTTCCTGGGCTGAGAAAAAGCCTTCAGAGCATGGCTGTGCAGCCCCCTCCTCAGATAAATCATCCCAGATAAACTTATGTCCACCTCCAGCAGGGCTCACATCTGGACAGATTTTTTTTTAATGTATTTATTTGGCTGCATCAGGTCTTAATTGTGCCATGAGGGATATTTGCTGCATCATGTGGGACCTTTCCTTGTGGTGCAGGAATTCTCTAATTGTGGTGCATGGGCTCAGTAGTTGCAGCACTTGGGTTTAGTTGCTCTGAGGCATGTGGGGTCTTAGTTCTCCCACCAGGGATGGAACCTATGTCCCCGCTGCATTGCAAGGCAGATTCTTAACCACTGGACCACCAGGAAGTCTCTCTGGGCAGCTTTTGAGTAGGTGTGTGAAGCAAACTGCTGACCTGAACAGGTCCCATCATTCCATCCCAGGCAGAACCCAGATCACCCCTACTCTGCCTCCCCCAGCGCTGTCTCTTCCTCTGGTCCAGCCCTGATCCCACGTGTGGAGTGGGGACTCAATGTGTGTGTGTCCTGATCTGTTTCTCCTCCTTGGGGCTCATGTGGATCTGTTGAAGGAAGGAAGAGTCCCAATTCTAGTGACACTGATCCTTTCTAATTAAACAATTAAAAAATCTCATATTCACAGCATTCTCAAAGCATTGCGCTGTCAAAGAGGGAACACATTCCCATTTCACAGATTGACAAACTGAGGCTCAGAGAGGCAAAGTCACTTGTCCAAGATAGCCCAGCAACTCGACTGTGGTGAAACCAGGCTGGATAGGTC
This sequence comes from Neotragus moschatus, assembly GCA_006410615.1. Taxonomy (NCBI): domain Eukaryota; kingdom Metazoa; phylum Chordata; class Mammalia; order Artiodactyla; family Bovidae; genus Neotragus; species Neotragus moschatus. The sequence continues at coordinate 1,495,988 of SJYA01001140.1, read as the reverse complement.
CCATCCACCCTTAGGAGGATGTCAAGGGCATGGCCCCTCTTCGTGGGTGCGGGGAGCCCCTGCTACTTGCCCAGGGTCATGGAGGCAGCAGCAGGGAGACTCCAGGCACTCCATTCCCCATAGTCCATGAGGTCCTGAGCGGCCACCTGGATGTAGTACTTGGCTTGAGGCCTCACAGCCTTGAGGGTGAAGGATGTGGCTTCAATTGGCCCCACCTGAGAGCAGAAGCAAGGCTGGGTCAGTGGGAATGAGGATACTCTGTGATCAAGCCTTCTGTCCCCCTGCTCAGGCTGTTGCTCTGAGACTCAGGCACCAATATCCATTCTAAACAGCATGCCCTCTGTGGCCCCCTCCATGCCTTTGGCCACCTTCAACATCTTGCTGAGCAGGGAAAGACTACCCCTCCAGGGTCAGGCAGTTCTTGGTTAACCAGGAGCACGCCTTTTATATACAAACCAACCCATCCTGAGTCCACACCCCCACCAATCTCTTTCTCCATCACTCACTCCTGTTCACGGCTGAGTGATGTTCCCATGAGTGGACAGACCACACATTGTGGATCCATCATCTGTTGAGGACCCTGACATTGTATCCTCCTTTTGGCCTCTGGAAGTAATGCTGCTGTGAACATTCATGTACAAATATTTGTTCAAGATCCTGTTTTTTATTTTTTCAGGTGGATGCTCAGGAGTGGAACTGCTGGGCTGCCTTTTTAAAGAAATATTTATTTATTTTGGCTTTGCTGGTTCTTAGTTAGAGCAGGCAAACTCTTACTTGCAGCATGTGGGATCTAGTTCCCTGACCAGGGATTAAACCCTGGGCCCCCTGCACTGGGAGCTCAGAGTCTTAGCGACTGGATCACCAGGGAAGTCTCTGGCCTGCCTTTATGTCACACACCAGCACCCTAAGCTGTGACCAAGACCCCAGTGCACATTTACACATGCTCTTCCCTCTATCCAGGAACCACCACCCTCGTCCTCACCTGACGGAAGCGGGCAGCCCCGTGACGCTTGTAGCGGATCTGGTACTTGAGGGAGAAGATCTCCGGGAAGGGCCAGGTCCGGGGGGGCTCCCATTGCACCCACAGCTGCTTCCCAGGGAGGGGGCTCAGGCGCACACCTTCTGGAGGGTCTGGCTTGACTGATGGACAAACAGAAGGCAGGGACAGCAGAGGGGACATTCATTCATTCATTCAACCAAACGATAAATATTATTGAGTGCATGGTGATGTTCTGGACGTCGGGACACAGTAGCCCCGTCCTCTTGGAGCCCAGTCCCTTCAGGCAGAAGACAACAGACAAGAGGCAAATCTGAAGGTCATAAGGAGGAAGGAAGAGAGTTCAGGAGTGCAGGGAGGGGAGTGGGCTGCAATATTCTTTGAGACACAATTTACACACCAGAGAACTCACTCTTTTAAAGTGTACAGTTGTCGTTTTCATATATTCAGAGTGTTGTATAACCATCACCGTTTTAACCCAGAACATTCCATCACACCCCCAAAGAAACTCTGACTATACTAGCAGTTACCCTGAATTCCTCACTCCCTAGACCCTGACAACCAGGAACCCACTCTCTGTCTGTGGATCAGCCTGCCCTGCACGTTTCCATCAGTGGAGTCACACCCTGTGTGTCCTTCTGTGTCTGTTTCTCTTACTGAGCATCGTGTTCTCAGGGTCTGTCCATATGGTAGTGAGGGTCTGGGCTTCTCTGCTTTTTATGGCTGAATAGTATTCCAGGGTGTGTGTGGATGGACACATTTTGAGAATCCATTCATCAGTTAATGAGCATTTGCGTTGCTTCTGCTCTATGGATAATGCTGCTATGAACATTCATATACAAGTTTTTGTGCTTTCATATCTTTTAGATATATACCTAAGACTGGAATTTCTGGATCACTTGGTAATTTATGTTTAACTCTGAGAGTCTGCCAGACTGTTTTCTAGCAACCGCTAACAATGTGTGATGGTTTGCAATTACAAAAAAAATGCTCAGGGGAGGATTCACTGAGGAGATGACATCTGAGTTGAGGCCTATAGGAGCTGAGGGAGTAAATGCAGATCTGGGGAGGAAGAGGGCACACCATGTGCAAGAGCCCTGGGGCAGGACTGTACTTGACAGGCCGGAGGAACAGTGAGGAGGCCCATGTGGCTGGAGCAGAGGGAGCAAAGGGGAGAGGGGGAGGAGGGAAGGACAGGGAGGGGATGGGGAAGGTCATGCAGAGCACTGTGGGCCATGAGAAGGACTTGGCCTTTCACCTGCAGGGAGGTGGGAGCCCTGGAGGGCTGTGAGCAATGCAAGGACAGGACCTGACTGTAGTGCTCACAGGTGCCCTCTCGTGGCTGCCTCAGGAAGCAAAGATGGATGTGAGGGCGGGAGTTGGGGAAGGACTGAGATCTGCCACACGGGTCCAGGTGGGCGATGATGAAGGCCGGACCAAGTAGGGGCTCCGGAGAGGGAGAAGTAGGCTGATTCTTGGTCAACTGTGAAAGTGGATCCCACCGAATCCGTATGGATAGACAGGATCTCATCCTGACAGGTGGGAGGTGAGCCTGTTGTCGGGGAGGAGTAGGAGGAAGGTAGGGGGCCCTCCACACCCCCACCTCGACCCCTACTCACTGATGTGCTCTGGGACAAATGGCACGAAGCTGCTGCTGACCCCGCCAGGGTGGACAGCTGTGACGTTGAGCACATAGGGCACCATGGAGAACATCTGGACATCAGGGATGACACAGCTGGCGGCTTCCGGTGTCGGCTGGAGGCAGGGCCAGCTTTCCTCACGGGCTGCCAGGCCGAGCCTGTACAGGGAAGGGGTGCTGCGAGGATCCTAGCACCTCCTGCTGGCCCATCTGGGCCCTGAACCCACTCGAGGACAGCAGGTCCTGGTCTTGGTTGTGTGACCCTAGGGGGACAGTCCCTCAACCCAACATGACAGAACTTGGGTGATCCAAAGTCGGAGGGAATACCCCACTGGAAGGTGCTAGGGTCTAGGCTGTAAAGCTTTCTAGGATGTCAACATTCCAGCCTTAGAATGCCAACATTCCCAGGTCTATGATTCACAGATTCTGGACTCTGGAATAATGATTCCAATTCTCTTGAGTTCTGGCCTCTTTAAATTTCAGACTTTAGAGACTGGAGTTCAACACCACCCACAGAACCTTCCACAGCATCTAAAACGTTCTGTTTCTGCAGTGTGGATGTGAAGTACAGCCAGTGCAACTGAGTGGGACTTTTATCTAATCTACGTGAGTGTTTCCCTGGTGGCTCAGGTGATAAAGAATCTGCCTACTATGCCGGAGACCTGTGTTCTATTGCTGGGTAGGGAGGACCTCCTGGAGAAGGAAATGATAACCCACTCCAGTATTCTTGCCTGGGAAATGCCATGGATAGAGGAGCTTGGAGGGCTGCAGTTCCTGGGGTCACAAAGAGTCGGCTACAACTGAGTGACTAACACTTTCTGCTTTCTTTCTATTCTATGTGAAGTTTCTAGTTATCAGAAAGCTTGAGAAAGTTTCTCAGAACAACTGAGGTGTATGAATCTACTTTCCCAAACACAAATGTTATGAAATCTAATTAGAGATCAATATTTTCCAGTGAACATTTAGCATCTGAATTGAAATGTGATATATATACATAAAGCATCAATGGAATTTCCAGGACTTAGTATAACAGGATTGAATGTACAATATCTCATTAATTTTAAAAGTTTTGATGACATGTTGAAACAATACTTTGGGTAATCCTATTCATGACAAATCAATTTCTAGTATAAATGGAGAAGGAAATGGCAACCCACTCCACTATTCTTGGCTGGAAAATCCCATGGACACAGGAGCCTGGCAGGCTAGAGTCTATGGGGTTGCAAAAACTCAGATATGACTGAGTGACTGAATGTGCATATTAGTATAAATGTAAATATAGGAACTCTATATAAGCATGTTGAAGCACATTACATTCAATCATATTAAATGGTACATATTTGGAATATTTGAATATTATTTAAATAAAATATTAAAACCAGTATCACCATTTTGTTTTTAAATTTTTCAAGTAGGGCTTCTAGGAAATTTTACCCTCCACACATGGATGACAATATGTATTCTAGGGAGTATATTTCTAAGGGTTGGTGCTGCTCTAGAATTTTGAGTGTTTCAGGTTCTCGCTAAGTGTTCAGCTGCCTTGATCCTAGGGGGTCAGCCCAGTTTTAGTCCCCATGAAGCCCTCCGGGCTCTCTGACCTGTACGTGGCAATGAATGATACAGGCCTGGTGGAGTTCGGAGGAGTGGGCGGCAGGGTCCAGGAGCAGTCCACGGCGACCGGGTACCTGGAGGCCTGGCACCGCACCCTGGGCTGGGAGGAAGCTACTGGGTGGCAGGGAGAGAGAGGGAGAGTGTGAGCTTCTCATTCACTGGAACTGTCAAAGCCTTACTGTGACTCACTAGCCCCAATCTTGCTGCCAGCTACTGCTGGGCACACAGGAGGTGCCTAATAAAGGTTTGTAGAATGAATGAGTACATAAATGAAAGGCATTCACATCATATCCCATCCCTTGATACAACCTTCCAAGGCAGGAACTATTAGCCCATTTTCCAGATGGGAAAACTGAGGTTGAAGGAGCCACAGAGGGGACCTGGGGGTGGTAGGGACTTCTGGTGGGAGAGAGATGCTTTACTAAACCCCCTCTTTGTGATATGTTTTGAATCACACAAAGTGAATGAATACAATTAAAACGTCTCTCTCTCCCAGCCTCCCTCCCTTCTTTGTGCCTCAGTTTCCCCCATCTATGCAATGGGATAGTAACTCTCTCCCACCAGTGGGCATACAGAAGGCGTGTGGGCTCCCAGCCCACCCAGAATATTCCACAGCATACCAATCCAGTCCTCACAGTGTCCCTCTGCCAGGATTCCCTCCACACATACCTTCTCTCTCGCGACAGAGTGAGCAGCCCACCCAGAGGCTGACGGCAAAGGCCAGGACGAGTCTCAGGGCCATGGCTCCGGCAGGCTCTGCTCTCAGGGGCTGTGGCCCGGAGCACCCTCAGGGAGGCAGGGGACTCAGGTCCCACCCAGGGGAAAGCCCAGCCCCCTTTGGAGGCCCCCTACTTCCCCTTCCCTGTCTGACTCACCATCCAGTTCCTGGGGCCCTGGAGGAGGAGCCCCCAGTCCCTTCTCCGGCCACCCCGTTTCGGGTGCGGAAGGCCCTGAAAGTGGGGGCAGAGAGAGGAGGCCACAGAAGGGAGAAGTGGTGACCCCATGGCCTTTCCCAGCAGAGCCTTCCTTCCGGCTTCAGCGGGGAGGGGGAGCCCCCGGCGAGGGCAGTGATGACAGCGAGAGAGACAACAGAGAGGCGGATGGGGGGGCACTAAGCAAAACAGACTGACAGACCCGGGCGACGCTGGATCACTCATCCCGCCCCCCGCCAGCCGCACTCCATGCTCCAGGCCATGGAGAGGCAGACACCCAGGTTTTTGGGCGGACATCCCCCACTGAGGACATTCTCCGAGGACCTGGGATGCCCGGGGAGAAGCAAAATGACTGCTGGATGCCGTGGAACCCCGGGGGACAGGCTGGACACAGGGCCACCTCCCTGCTTGAGCTGGAAAGAGCCAAGAACCCCCAGGGGATTTCAGAAGTTTAGCCCAGGAGCAGGGAGGCAAGGGTGGGACCCTCTGAGGACCCTCCCACCAGGAACAGGTTTCATATGAGAACAGTGAAGTAGGATGTACAATCTCAGATTCTGTCTTCACTTAACACTTGGATATATTGTTCACCATGAACTCTGGGGCACTTCTGACTTTTCAAAACTTCTGACTTTTCAAAACTTCTGACTTTTCAAAATAATGCAGTAACTAGGGGGTTTCCCTGGTGGTCCAGTGGTTAGGGTTCCGAGCTTCCAATGCCAGACACAACTGCAGCTACTTAGCACAGCACAGCGTCCATCTTGGGGACTGAGTCACTCAGTCACTGCCTCACTCTCCTCACCTAATCCCTAATCCCTGCTCTGGGCCACTCCCTCCCCTCCTTGCAGTGGGGCCCAGCAATCAGGCCACATCACACTTTCATCCTCTGCTCTGTTCCGTGAGCTTTTATTCCTAGGGTAGCATTTGGGACCGGATGTGGGGGAGAGGACTCAGATTCCCCGGTGGCAGGAGGGGTGGTGGTCAGGGCGGGGGTCTAGACTGCCCAGTGCACTCAGGGGCTGGTGGAGGCAGTGAAACAGTGTGGAAGGGGCCCAGGCTAGTCTCCCAGTGCGGAGGTCAATGCATGAGGCCCGAAGCCCCTGTGAGAGGCCTGGGGGGCAGAGGGCAGTACGCTGCTCTCAGCGGCCCTGGGCCTGGAGCCTTTGCATCTGCAGAATCTGACTCAGAATTCGCTGCACGTCTTCATCCATCTGACCCTGAGGAGAGGGGAGAGTGGGAGCGGAGGGAGCCTGGGCATTCTCTCCCACCCACCCCCCCAGTTT
>SJYA01001140.1:1476649-1489435 GCA_006410615.1 Neotragus moschatus | reverse complement strand
CTTCATCCCCCTCCCTCGCTGCCCCTTGCTCCTCTTCCCTCCACCAGCCTCCCATTGTACAGCTAGGGAAACTAAGGCCCAGAGAGCAGCAGTGGCGCCCCCAAAGCCAGTGAGACTCACCTGAATGGCGTAGAGGAGGTGGCTCCTGTACAAGGCCACCACTGCACTGTGGTCCCTGGCAGCCTCCTGTGGGTGTAGGGGAGGGGAGCTCAGAAAAGCAGGACCCCCTCCAAGCTATGCCGAAAAGCCCCCTTTCCACCGATCCCGTTTTGATGCCACGCAACAGCATGGCAGTGTTGCTTGCTAAAATACGGAACTATTTTCCTCCATGTGCACTGCCTCCCTGCCGGTAACCCTCCAGGGACCTTGTGCCCAACGGGCAGGCGAGGCTCACCTCTAGCTGCTCCCGCAGAGCCTTCACTTGGCCACGGAGGGCTTCCACCTCCAAAGAGTCTGAGCTCCCTGGCTGGTCCTTCAGCGCCTCCTTAAGACTGAAGACCTCTTTGGAGAGCTCCGTGATCTGGGGTGAGGGCAGGAGAGTCAGCCAGCACCTGAGCCCGGGGTGGGGACCTAGGGACCTCTCTCAGGCAGCAGGAAGAGCCTTGGACTTCATAGAATCCTCTCTGCAGGCTAAGTCCAGCCCATTAACTAAGAATGGTTTCCACGTTAAACCGTCAGAAGGTGGTCTGCTGCTGCTGCTAAGTCACTTCAGTTATGTCTGAGTCTGTGCGACCCCATAGACATCAGTCCACCAGATTCCCCCGCNGCAGCAGGAAGAGCCTTGGACTTCATAGAATCCTCTCTGCAGGCTAAGTCCAGCCCATTAACTAAGAATGGTTTCCACGTTAAACCGTCAGAAGGTGGTCTGCTGCTGCTGCTAAGTCACTTCAGTTATGTCTGAGTCTGTGCGACCCCATAGACATCAGTCCACCAGATTCCCCCGCCTCTGAGATTCTCCAGGCAAGAACACTGGAGTGGGTTGCCATTTCCTTCTCCAGTGCATGAAAGTGAAAAGTGAAAATGAAGTCACTCTCTTAGCAACCCCATGGATCGCAGCCTACCAGGCTCCTCCATCCATGGGATTTTCCAGGCAAGGGTACTGGAGTGGGGTGCCATTGCCTTCTCCGAGAAGGTGGTCTAGGGGCTAAGAATCTGTGCTCCCAGTGCAGGGGGCCAGGGTTCCATCCCTGGTTGGGGAACTAGATCTGACATGCTGCAACATGCCGCAACCGAAGCTGCACGCTGCTTAGCTGCACGCTGCAAGATCAGTGACCCCTGGTGACACAACTAAGACCAGGCACAGCCAAATAAATAAACATGGTCAGTCGCTCAGTCATGTCCAACTCTTTGTGACCCCGTGGACTGTGGCCTAACAGGCTCTTCTGTCCATGGAATTCTCCAGGCAAGAAAACTGGAGTGGGTTGCCATTGCCTCCTCCAGATGATCTTCCTGACCTAGGGATCAAGCCCAGGTCTCCTACATTGTAGGCAGATTCTTTACTGTCTGAGCCACCAGGGAAGCCCAATAAATAAATATTTTTTAAAAAATCATCAGGGCAGGGGAGGAAATCAAAAGAATGATATTTTCTGACACATGAAAATTATACCAATTATCAAAATAAAATAAAATAAAATAAAATTCTGTAAAAAAAAATTTAAAAAAATGAAAGAAAAAAAAAAAAAAGAAAATTATACCAAATTCACAACTCCATGGTCATAGGTAAATTTTTATTTATATGTGGTCATGCCCATTCACTGTCAAGTCTATGGCCCCTCTTCAGTGGCAGAGCTGAGTATCATGGCAAGGCAGGGCCAAAATCAGTGACCAGCTGGCCCTCTGCAGAAAAAGTGTACAGATCTTAGGAGTCTCCAGAAGGTGAAAGTGAAGACAGAACAAGGGGGACAATAGCAGCCTATCCTGGTGGGGCTGGGTTACTTGGGACAGGGTTTGGGTCTTTCTCTCCCCTTGCCTAGTGGGAGATCTTGTGAATATGACCTAACCACTCGAAATCTCAGTTTCCTCATCTGTAAGGTAAGGAGAATCATCGTTCTCACCTTTGTAGATTGCTGTGACTCTGAACAGATATTAATTTTAAGCTGTGCTGGCAAACAGCAGGCACTCAATGCATGCTGGGCTTTGTTGTTATTTCCATGGATCAGAGGTTCTCAATCAGGGGTGATCCTATCTCCAGGGGATGCCAGGCAATATCTGGAGGCATCTGTTTGTCAGGACTGGGGGAGTCTCCTTGTATCAAGTGGGAAGGGACCAGGGATACTGCTCCACACCCTGCAATATCCAGAATGGTCCCCCACAGAGAATGACCTAGCCCCTGGGAGTTCCTTGGTGGTCCAGCGGGTAAGTCTCTGAGCTCCCAGTGCTGGGGGCCTGGTTTCGATCCCAGGTCAGGGAATTAGATCACACATTCTGCAACCAAATCTCACATGCAGTAATGAAAATCGAAGATCTTGTGTGCAGCAACTAAGGCCTGGTGCAGCCAAATAGATATTTTTCAAAAAGAAGAATGGCCTATCCCTAAATGTCACTAGTGCTGAGAGGGAAGGACCTTGCTATAAATAAACCATAATCCTTATCACAACTTTATCTTCAGTTTACAAAGGTAGAAATTGGGGCTCAGAGAGGTTAAGTGACTTGCCCAGGGACACACAGCAGGTTGGAGCCGGGTGACTGTGCACAAAAGCACCTGGGGCTCTTGTCCACTGTCTCAAGATGTGCTGTGTGACTCTGAGACACTCAGTTCACCTCTGGGAGCCTGTTTGCTCATCTGGAAAACTGGATGATTTCCCAAGACCCATTCAGCTGGGACATTCTTAGATTCCTTCCAATGTCTGTTGAGTGGGAGACCTCCCGGCAGAGCACAAGGAAAGGGAACCCACCTTCTTGTCCTTCTCCTTGACCCTCTCCAGGGCCTCCTGGGCACGGCTCTGGGCCTGGCGTGCCCGCTCGGCCTCAGTTCGTAGCCCCCGCAGCTGCTGCTCAGCCATGGCCAGCTGGGCTTCAGCCGCATGTCGCTCACTCTTCATGAACAGTGCCTCCCGCTGCACCTGCAGCCCAAGCCCACATGTGACTGTGAGGACATCTGGACCCCAAAGGAGCCTGGACCAAAATGATCCTACCCTTCCACTGCAATCTTGGAACATTCAAGGCCATTTGATGTCAAGGAATTTGGTTCAGGGGTCCTGGATTCCTGTAGGCACTAGAAACATTCTGCCTCTGCCAAGCTGTGGGTCCTTAGACAAGTGACATGAGCTCTCTGTGCCTCAGTCTGCTCATATATAAAAGGAAGATAATAAAAATCCCCATGTCACAGGGTGGTTGAGAGGATAAAATGAGCAAATACATGGAAGACACTTAGAACAGCGGTTGGTACACAGTAAGTGTTGGGTTTGAGTTTGTGATGTTGTTGTCACTATTATTATTAAAATTATATAATGAATGTTATTGCTATTATTTTTCTTATTTCATAACTAACATTCTGTTCTCTGCCAGTGTGAAAGTGTGTAGATTTCTTATAAAAATGAAGGAAAAACAGAAGAATCTGGATGAAAAGTCAACAAATGTCCAAAAACTGTGACTGCATTTTTACAAAAATATCAAGGTTGGAACAGTGTTAAATTTGCAAAAATTGAGCCTGGGTGGATCACTGGGCTTTAGAGAAATAAAGCTCCAGGAAAAATGGATAATAATTGGATGTTTCACTTAGTACAGACTGGCTACACATTAACAATTAAAGAACAAAACAGAAAAACTAAGTTCAAATCAATTTACCCCCAAAATAAGTAGTCAAGAGAGAAGGTAAAATTTGGAAAATAAGTATGAAGATGGGCATACTTAAAGTTGGATCATGAATTCTAAGAAATAGATCAAACTTTACTGGTTTAAAACAGCATGATCTTGGAAATTCCCTGGCAGTCCAGTGGTTAGGACTCCGTGCTTCCAAAGCAGGGGGCCTGGGTTTGATCCCTTATTGGAGAACTAAGATCCCTGCAAGTGGCACAGCCAAAAAAAAAAAAAAAACCCAAAGAGTATATTATTGGAAAAAAATAATCCTGGCTGCAATTATTTATCACTTGTACCATCACTGTCTTAAGTATTTTATAGAAATTAAACCATTTAATTTTCATGTGAGGACTAAGAATTATTATCAGCTCCATTACACAGATGAGTAAGCAGACATATGGAGAGAAAAATGCTTTCCTGATGACAATTAATAATTGTGGCTTTTTATTCCCACATTTGTTTTAAAAAAAAATTGCTGTTTTGTTTGTATTTGGTTTGGTTTGCCTGTGTGTATGTTTAAGGAAAGAGACGGAGTCAAAAGATACACCTTCAGGGCCTGAAAGATAGTCTCTTGGTTTGAAAAAAAATCAGCATAAAAATCAAAATAACTGGATCAAAACTCCTTATACAAAACATCCTCCTATTTGGGGGTTGAAGCATCAAAAATGATCTAAGATAAAACGACAATCTCAAAACAGCTGGCTAAACAAAAAACAAAACAGGGTCAGTTTGACCAACGGAGAAAATGAATAAAGGAAAAAATATCAAAGTAAAAAGCCCAATTCACTGCTTACCAAAAGATGGGTGAATAGTGATTCCTACCTCACACCACCCACAGTTAGAAACATAGCATAAATGTGGTTGGGAAATTAAAATAAAAAGATGCTGGAAGAAGGCACATAAAAACATTTTCACTGGGACTTCCCTGGCTGTCCAGTGGTTTAAGAGTCCAAGCTTCCACCGCAGGGGGACCTGGGTTCAATCCCTGGCTAGAGAACCAAGATCCCACATGCCCCAGGGTGCAGAAAAACAAACAAATAAAAACCAAAACAAACAAAATGAAACTTCACCATAAACAACAAGGTCCTATCCATAGCACAGGGAACTATTCTCAATAGCCTGTGAGAAACCATAATAAAAAATAATATGAAAAAAGAATACACACACACACAACTGAGCCACTTTGATGCACGGCAGAAATTAACACAGCATTGTAAATCAGCTACATTTCAAAAGATGAATTTTTAAAAATATCTTCCCGACCTTGGCATATGCAGAGGTTTAACAAGCAGATCTCAAAACCTACTAACCATTAGAAAACAAATGGGGGGTCAAAAGAGACAAAATGTTTTAACAGAAAACACCCGTTGAAACACCGGGGAGGTCAGAGTGGCTGCAGGGTTAAAGGTCCACCAGCACGGTCAAGTTTCTGCTGGACTGAAACCAATTGGGTCGAAACCTCTACTGGTTGTGGGATCCAAACAGACCACCAAGCAGCTGCCCAGTATGCCCAGTGGGGATTCCCCCAGGCTCACCTGGAAGACCTCGGCGCTGGTCTTCTCGTGGCGTCGCCCCAGCTCCTCCAGCTGCCCTTGCAACCGGGCCACGTCGGCCTGCAGGGCGCCCACGATGCGCTCGTGCTCCAGGCGGGCCATGCTCCCCACCCGCTCGCGCTCCAGCTCTGCGCGCAGCCGGGCGGCCTCCTTGCCGGTGGCCACCACCTCCTGCTCCAGGCAGGCCGCCCGGCCCCGCAGCTCCAGGGCCTCTTCCTGCAGCCGGTGGTGCTCTGAGGCCGGCACGGCCGACTGGCGGAGCGCCTCGGAGGCTTCCCGCAGCTCTGCCAGGCCCCGTCGGGCCTCCTCACAGGCAGCGGACAGCTCCGCGGCCCGGGCCTCGGCCGCGTCCCGCGCCTGGCCCAGCTCGGCGGCCGCGGCCCGCTGCTGCTCGCCTGTGGCCGTGGCCGCAACCAGCTGCTCCCGCAGCGCCTCCAGCTCCCGGCTCAGCTCTAGCCGCGCCTCCTCCCGCCGGGCCAGCTCTGCCCGCAGGCCCCGGGCCTCCTCCTCGGCCAGCAGCCGGCCAGCCCGGGCCTCATCCAGCCGGGCAGAGGCCGCCTCCAGCTCCCGGAGACGGCAGTCCCGCTCCCGGAGGTCCTCGCGGGCCTGTTCCAGGGCGGCCCGCAGCTGGCCTGTGTCCCCATCTCTGACCCCGCTAGCCCCGCTGCCCTCAGCCTCCCGCACTCGCTCCCGCAGGCGGCCCGCCTCGGCCTCCGCAGCCTCGCACTTGCCGTGGGCCGCCTCCAGCTCGGCGGCAGCTTCCCGCTCCCGCTGCCTGAGCGCCTCCTCCAAGCAGCGGATCCTGGTCTCTAGCTCTGTCTGCAGCTTTTCTGAGGCCTCCGCAGCACCCGGGTGCAGGATGGGGCCTGTGAGGGCCCTCGGGATCATGAGCTCCACTCCCATGGCTTCTGTGCCTGTGAGCTCTTCTTCCACTGCACCTACTCCATTGGGTTTCATTTCTGGCTCTTCTGTTTTCATACTGGTGGTCTCTGCTCTTGTAGCCTTGGGTTCTGGGTTTCCTCCTCCTTCTAGAGTTGTCATTTCTGTAACCTCAGCTCCTGTGGCGTTTGTTTCCAAGGGCTGGGCTCCCACGCCCTCTGTTTCCGAGGCCTCTGCGTCCGTGGGCTTTGTTTCTGTGGCCTCGGCCATCGTGGACACCACTTCCAAGCTCTGTGACAAGGCTTCCGTGGTTTCTACTCCTGCAGCCTCCTTATCTGTGGTCTCGACTCCATTCACTCTGGTTTCCGGAGCTGCAGTGCTGTTAAGCTCTGTTTCCACTGGCCCATTTCTGGAGGTCTTGGTTCCCAGACCTTTGCCCTCCCTAGAGGCTGCCTCCTCTTCTGTGAGGGCCTCCCGGGCTTTTTGCTGCTCCAGCGCCTGCAGGGCTTTGGCGTGCTGCCTGCGGAGCTGGTCAAACTCAGCCTGGAGAGCGTCATAGAGCTCCAGAGGAATGACCTCAGCCGGACCGTCTGCCTCCATCTCGTCCTTCTCGAAGTGCTCCAGGATCTGGTGGGGACAGGGGAACCGAGCAAGAGTGGAAGTGGCCATGGGGGGCGTGGGGGGGGCGCAGGGCAGCCACACCACTTTCCCTGTCCACAGACCTAGCCACGTGCCCACCCAAACCCCCAGGAAACAGCCCCTTGGGTCCTCAGACTTGCCCCCATCCCTCCCTCCTGGAAACCTTCTCCATCAGCTCCTGGTTTCCCCACCTGGACTTTCTCCATCAGCTCCTGGTTCTGTCTGGTGAGCATGGCCACCTGCTCCTGCAGCGAAGCCAAGAGCTCCTGGGCCGACAGGCTTAGCTGCTTGGAGAGCAGCACCTCAGCCCCTGGCAGGGGACACAGACTCAGGCCCCAGAGTTCCAGCCACAAGGAATGGGAGTTGGGGGTCTGGAGCTGTGGGTCAGGGCCCCTGGGGCAGGCACACTTCTAAGAATGGCATAAACTGTGTGTCGGCTAGGCTCCCTCCCAACTTCAACCTCTCTTCATGCCTGTGGGTTAAAGCTGTGACTCCTGGGGCCCCAGACATGGTAGAGGGTGGGGGTGGGCAGGGGGATGGCAGGTGGGGTCTCACCTGGGAATTCAGGTAGCTCACCCTCCTCATCCTGCAGGGTGGCCACATCATAGCTGGTGTTCTCCCGCTCATTCTAGGGGCGGGGGAGAACAGGATTCAGCTTGAGGTCCTGCCCTCCCTCCAGCCCCCATGTCTCCCCTGTGAGTGTGTGATCATAACCCCAATAGCGAGGATTGTATATGCTGTCTGGTATGTGAGGCCAAGGGAAGGATGGCAGTGCATCCTTGAAAGGGTGTGTCTGGGATTCTGTGTGGGGCCACATGTGTCTGCCTGGGTGCAAGTCCCTGCAACAGTAGCTCAGGGTTTGTAGGTCTGCAGTGAGCATGTATGTGCACATGTGTGTGCACTTGTGGGGCGTACACAGTGGCCCCAGCCTCTCCTGTGTGAGTTCCTGTGTGTGTGATTTTGCACTTGTGGTCTGTGGTGTGTGACTGTTTTGTATTTGTGTCTGTGTATGTATGATTGTGTACCTGTATCTGTTTGCTTTATTTATTTTGAGAAATATTTGTGTGAATAATGAATTTGTGAACGTGTTGCCTAGGTATGTGATTGAATGAGAAGTGTCTGTTGTGTGTGCCCAAGTATTTGCTGTGTTGGTGAGACGACATATTCACAGATGTGTTTGTTGTGTGTTTGCCTGTTGCATGTGTAAGACCACATATACATAAACGTTGTCCATCTCTGCATGTACATGAGTATGGGTGACTGCAGGTTTCTGAAAGTGTTCATTGTGTGTACGTGTGTTTGTTGTCTATACATCCTTATGTTTGTACGTTTGTCTGTTCTGTGTTTGCATGCGTGTGAGACTATCTGTATTAGTGTGGTTATCATGCAGCTGCAGCAGAAGAAATACCCCACCTCCTGGTGGCCCCACCCCTTCCTTCCTCCCCATTGGGCCCACCTCCAGAAGGGACAGCCTGCTCTGCAAACTCTCCACCTCCCGGCCCAAGCTCTCCTTCTCCTCCTGCTTCTCAGCCAGCAGCTGCTGAAGCTCTTGGACCTGCAGGGAGGCAGTGGTGGTCTCAGTGGCCCTCCAGGAGAAAACACCAGGCAGCTAGGGGTCCACTTCCTCCCACCTTCCACCCTACCTGTCTCTCCAGGCTGTGGAGGGAGCTGGCCTCTGCCTCTGGCAGCTGACAGAAGAAGTGGGGACTGGGCTTAGATCTGGGCTGGAGGGCCTCCCTGGCCCACCTCCTGCTCAGTGACCGTCCATCCCCACCACAGATGTCCTCTGGCCTATTTTGTGCCAGAGCCCCTTTGGAGCCACTAACTCATTCATTCATGCATGCATTCACTTATTATCATTATTTTTGGTTGTGTAGTGTGGCATTTGGGATCTTAGTTCCCTAACCAGGGATCAAATCCATCCTCCCTGCAGTGGAAGCACAGAGCCTTAACCACTGGATCACCAGGGAACTCCTGTCTCATTCATTTATTCATTCACTCACTCACTCATATATTCATTCATCCAATAAATACTTACTAGGCAGTTATGGTGAGTGAGGCACCATCAACCAAGCCTGCCCTTGTGGGTTCACACGCAAATGAGTGAATATGAATAAAATATATAGTATATCTAATAGCAGGGCTTTGAATAAAAACAAAGGGGACTGAAAAGTGAATGGGGATGTTACAATTTTAAATAAGTTGAGTAGGGGAGGTGCATTTGGGCAAAGACCTATAGGAGGAGCGAGGAGTCATACTGACAGCTGGGAGAAGGTGTTCCCGGCAGAGGGCACAGTCTGTACAAAGGACCAGGCCTGGTGTGTTGGAGGAAGAGCCAGGAGGCCTGGGTGGCTAGAGCAGAGTGAGTGGGTGGGGAGAGAGGGAGGAGGAGGAAGGCAGGGAGGGGAGTATCCCCCTAGAATGGCACCCACCCCAGGCTTAGCCCCAGGCCCGTGTCTCTGCTACCCCCCACCTCCTGCTTTCTCCGTTCCTGGTGCTGCTCTAGGCCCCGGATCTTCTGTAACAGACGGCCCCTCTCCTGTCGCAGCCGCACGATCTCCTCGTAGGCATCTTGGTCATCCTGTGCTCCCCATCCCAGCACCTTGACATGAGGCCCCAGGACTGTGTCCTCCCATACCTGAGCCAGAACTTTCTCCCCATGCTACCTAGAGGCAACCCCCCCAACTCTTCCCCATGGCCAGGGCATCTCTCACCGGCATTGGGATACTGGTGGGGGGTTGAGGTGCCTTCCGCTTCTTGGGGGCCCCTTGCTTGTCATGGCTGGACACAGAATTCTGGGGGTAGGGGTAGATGGGGGATATGGGCGACATGCCAGCCTCCCACCCAAATAAACCAACACAGCCCACTGTCTGTCACCAGCCCCAACTCTGCCCTCACTTCCTGGGTGATCTTGAGTGAATCCCTGCCTTTCTGGCCCTCCCTTATCCCAGCATAAAAAGGGATAAGACCACGTCCCCTGAGAATTCCAGATCTTATGCTTTACCCTCTGTCCTTTTTTGCGCCCTGGTACTCTCCCCATTGAGACCCTACTGTTTAAAAATCCTTTCCCTGTGGAGCTGAAAATCTGTAGGATTGAGAGAAAGAGGCCAGACTTGCCTCCTTCCCTGACCACACTAGCCCTTATCAACCTCGTTCCCTCTACCATCTCACCCCAGCCCAATGACTTGGCCCCATGCCCCCAGTATTCTGAGTCCTGATGGTTATGTTACAGATGTTGCTGCCACTTGGTGTGTGCTAAGTCACTTCAGTTGTGTCCGATTCTTTGCAACCCTATGGACTGCAGCCTGCCAGGCTCCTCTGTCCATGGGATTTCTCCAGGCAAGAATACTGGAGTGGGTTGCCATCCCTCCAGGGGAATCTTCCCAACCCAGGGATTGAACCCACTCCCTTTTACATCTCCTGCACTGGCAGACGGGTTCTTTACCACTAGCGCCACCTGGAAAGTCCACCCTAAAGGTAGCACTCTTCCAAAGAGGTCCTTCGAAGTATTAACCCCAAGTCAAGGGTCCGTCTCTTCCTTCTCTTCTCAGGGAGCTTGGGTCAAAGGGAAAGGCAGTGTGTGCACGGGAGTGTGGGGGTGGGGGGGTGGGGACTCACTCATTGCTTAGGGATCCATACCTGAGATGATGCCTCGCCCGAATCATCCTCTGCGAGAGCAGGGGAGAGAGGGAAGCAGGGTCAGGCAGTGTTAGGGACTCCCTTCCTAGCCCTAGGAAGGGCAATTGTTAGCCCAGGGAACTTGAGGGATCTCCCAATCCCCCCCAGAATCAGGACTTTTAAGGTAGGAACTAACCATTTTGACAGAATGCTCATAGGAGGGGCCTTGCAACTCTCAAAAAGAGAGATCAGTATCATCTCCAGAATGGGGCGACTGGGAGGGCCAATTCTTGGGGAAGGCAAAGATCCAAGAATAAGATGCCCCAGGAACACAGAGTTGACCCCTAGACTACTCTAAAAGCTCTGGGGCACCTTGAAACTACCCCGAGCAGTGTGAGGGGAGCAACAAAACCTCCTATAATATGAACAGGGATACCTTGAAACTATCCACAGGAAGAAGGGAGAGAAAGGAGAGGCAAGAGACTACTGAGTAGAGGGAAGGGGGTGCTTGAAACTGTTATGAGGTGGGGTTTGCATACCGCTGGGTGGTGAGGGGCGCTGGGCTGCCTCCTGTAGGAGGTGCAAGATGAGCTTGTCCCCTGCCAGGGTGCCGTAGTGAGCAGCATCCTGGCCCAGCGCATCTGTGATGCCCGGCTGGGCCCCGCCCTGCAGCAGCACCTCCACTGTTTCGGGGCTGGCTCCCTCACAGGCCAGCATCAGGGCCGTCCTACCAGAAGAGGAGGCTGCTGAGGGGGCGAGGATATGTTCAAACCTCCACACCCTCCTCAACGCCCAGGCTGGATTGAGAGAGGAAGACACACTAGATCTCACACTCAGAGAGGTTAAGAGACTTGCCCAAGGTCACACAGCACACAGCGAACTGGCTGGGAGGGGAGAGGCTCACCTGCCTTGAAGGTCCTGGTCATTTGCAGCAGCCCCTTGCTGCAGGAGGAGGCGGCACAGATCCGTGTGACACATCTGAGCTGCAATGATGAGGGGTGTTGTACCCAGCTGAGGGAGGGGGTGGGGAGAGGATGAGACACAGACAAGACATGAGAGACTGACTCTGGGAGGTTGGGAAGCCTGTGATGGGCCCCCTAAGTTCACTCCGAATCTTCACACTTTTCAAAGGGTGCCTGGGATACCTCAAATGCACTTTCCCCAAAGATTCCAGTACTGTGGCCACCTGATGCGAAGAGCCAATTCATTGGAAAACACCCTGATGCTGAGAGCAGGAGGAATAGGGGGTGGCAGAGGATGAGATGGTTGGATGGCATTACCCACTTAATGAACATGAGTTTGAGCAAGCTCTGGGAGATAGTGAAGGACAAGGAAGCCTGGTGGGCTGCAGTCCATGGGGTCACAAAGAGTCAGACACGACTGAGCAACTGAATAGCAACAACAAAACAATCCAGGGACTCACCCGATCTCGGGGATTCAGATGGGCCTTGAAGGAGCAGAGTATTTCTGAGCAGGAGATGCAGCCGCCAGCGGCTGGAAAAAGAGAGAAGGGTGGGTAGGTAGAGCGAGGCTTTGATATTTTCTAGGGACCTTCTGCTTGAGGGTTATTATTATTATATTATTTTGGCTGTGCTGGGTCATCATTGCTGAGCACAGGCAGCAGCCGTGGTGCGTGGACTCAGCATGTGGAATCTTTCCGGACCAGGGATTGAACCTGCGTCACCTGCATTGGGAGGCAGATTCTTAACCACTGGACCACCAGGTATGTCCCTGGGTGTCATTCTTATCCTTTATTTCATGAGGAACTCTCACCTCTCCCAGAAGATCAGTAACAAAGATATGACTTAAATTTAACAGATGAGGAAACTGAGCCCCAAGCAGCCCCCTGGTCACTCAGGGGGTTAGAGACAGCCAGAATGAGGACCCGGGTCTTCTAACTCCCAACCCAAAGCTCTTTCCTCATCTTTCCACTGTGGTTCTCTCTTGCATGCGTGTGTGCTCAGTTGCTTTAGTCATATCCGACTGTTTGTAACCCTATGGACTGTAGCCCACCAGGCTCCTCTGTCCATGGCATGCTCCAGGCAAGAATACTGGAGTGGGTTGCCATGCCCTCCTGCAGGGGATCTTCCCCACCCAGGGACTGAACCTGTGCCTTTCCCGTCTCCTGCAATGCAAGTGGATTCTTTACCACTGAGCCACCAGGGAAGCCTGCAGCTCTCTCTTAGGGTGGAATTTTTCACTGATTTTCAACTATTTATCTCTATTTTGTTCAACCGGCATTAACTGTATACTGACTATACCAAACCATCATACAAAGGGTGTTAATTTTTTTTTTTTT
>SJYA01001140.1:1403107-1476340 GCA_006410615.1 Neotragus moschatus | reverse complement strand
GGGACTGAAAAGTGAATGGGGATGTTACAATTTTAAATAAGTTGAGTAGGGGAGGTGCATTTGGGCAAAGACCTATAGGAGGAGCGAGGAGTCATACTGACAGCTGGGAGAAGGTGTTCCCGGCAGAGGGCACAGTCTGTACAAAGGACCAGGCCTGGTGTGTTGGAGGAAGAGCCAGGAGGCCTGGGTGGCTAGAGCAGAGTGAGTGGGTGGGGAGAGAGGGAGGAGGAGGAAGGCAGGGAGGGGAGTATCCCCCTAGAATGGCACCCACCCCAGGCTTAGCCCCAGGCCCGTGTCTCTGCTACCCCCCACCTCCTGCTTTCTCCGTTCCTGGTGCTGCTCTAGGCCCCGGATCTTCTGTAACAGACGGCCCCTCTCCTGTCGCAGCCGCACGATCTCCTCGTAGGCATCTTGGTCATCCTGTGCTCCCCATCCCAGCACCTTGACATGAGGCCCCAGGACTGTGTCCTCCCATACCTGAGCCAGAACTTTCTCCCCATGCTACCTAGAGGCAACCCCCCCAACTCTTCCCCATGGCCAGGGCATCTCTCACCGGCATTGGGATACTGGTGGGGGGTTGAGGTGCCTTCCGCTTCTTGGGGGCCCCTTGCTTGTCATGGCTGGACACAGAATTCTGGGGGTAGGGGTAGATGGGGGATATGGGCGACATGCCAGCCTCCCACCCAAATAAACCAACACAGCCCACTGTCTGTCACCAGCCCCAACTCTGCCCTCACTTCCTGGGTGATCTTGAGTGAATCCCTGCCTTTCTGGCCCTCCCTTATCCCAGCATAAAAAGGGATAAGACCACGTCCCCTGAGAATTCCAGATCTTATGCTTTACCCTCTGTCCTTTTTTGCGCCCTGGTACTCTCCCCATTGAGACCCTACTGTTTAAAAATCCTTTCCCTGTGGAGCTGAAAATCTGTAGGATTGAGAGAAAGAGGCCAGACTTGCCTCCTTCCCTGACCACACTAGCCCTTATCAACCTCGTTCCCTCTACCATCTCACCCCAGCCCAATGACTTGGCCCCATGCCCCCAGTATTCTGAGTCCTGATGGTTATGTTACAGATGTTGCTGCCACTTGGTGTGTGCTAAGTCACTTCAGTTGTGTCCGATTCTTTGCAACCCTATGGACTGCAGCCTGCCAGGCTCCTCTGTCCATGGGATTTCTCCAGGCAAGAATACTGGAGTGGGTTGCCATCCCTCCAGGGGAATCTTCCCAACCCAGGGATTGAACCCACTCCCTTTTACATCTCCTGCACTGGCAGACGGGTTCTTTACCACTAGCGCCACCTGGAAAGTCCACCCTAAAGGTAGCACTCTTCCAAAGAGGTCCTTCGAAGTATTAACCCCAAGTCAAGGGTCCGTCTCTTCCTTCTCTTCTCAGGGAGCTTGGGTCAAAGGGAAAGGCAGTGTGTGCACGGGAGTGTGGGGGTGGGGGGGTGGGGACTCACTCATTGCTTAGGGATCCATACCTGAGATGATGCCTCGCCCGAATCATCCTCTGCGAGAGCAGGGGAGAGAGGGAAGCAGGGTCAGGCAGTGTTAGGGACTCCCTTCCTAGCCCTAGGAAGGGCAATTGTTAGCCCAGGGAACTTGAGGGATCTCCCAATCCCCCCCAGAATCAGGACTTTTAAGGTAGGAACTAACCATTTTGACAGAATGCTCATAGGAGGGGCCTTGCAACTCTCAAAAAGAGAGATCAGTATCATCTCCAGAATGGGGCGACTGGGAGGGCCAATTCTTGGGGAAGGCAAAGATCCAAGAATAAGATGCCCCAGGAACACAGAGTTGACCCCTAGACTACTCTAAAAGCTCTGGGGCACCTTGAAACTACCCCGAGCAGTGTGAGGGGAGCAACAAAACCTCCTATAATATGAACAGGGATACCTTGAAACTATCCACAGGAAGAAGGGAGAGAAAGGAGAGGCAAGAGACTACTGAGTAGAGGGAAGGGGGTGCTTGAAACTGTTATGAGGTGGGGTTTGCATACCGCTGGGTGGTGAGGGGCGCTGGGCTGCCTCCTGTAGGAGGTGCAAGATGAGCTTGTCCCCTGCCAGGGTGCCGTAGTGAGCAGCATCCTGGCCCAGCGCATCTGTGATGCCCGGCTGGGCCCCGCCCTGCAGCAGCACCTCCACTGTTTCGGGGCTGGCTCCCTCACAGGCCAGCATCAGGGCCGTCCTACCAGAAGAGGAGGCTGCTGAGGGGGCGAGGATATGTTCAAACCTCCACACCCTCCTCAACGCCCAGGCTGGATTGAGAGAGGAAGACACACTAGATCTCACACTCAGAGAGGTTAAGAGACTTGCCCAAGGTCACACAGCACACAGCGAACTGGCTGGGAGGGGAGAGGCTCACCTGCCTTGAAGGTCCTGGTCATTTGCAGCAGCCCCTTGCTGCAGGAGGAGGCGGCACAGATCCGTGTGACACATCTGAGCTGCAATGATGAGGGGTGTTGTACCCAGCTGAGGGAGGGGGTGGGGAGAGGATGAGACACAGACAAGACATGAGAGACTGACTCTGGGAGGTTGGGAAGCCTGTGATGGGCCCCCTAAGTTCACTCCGAATCTTCACACTTTTCAAAGGGTGCCTGGGATACCTCAAATGCACTTTCCCCAAAGATTCCAGTACTGTGGCCACCTGATGCGAAGAGCCAATTCATTGGAAAACACCCTGATGCTGAGAGCAGGAGGAATAGGGGGTGGCAGAGGATGAGATGGTTGGATGGCATTACCCACTTAATGAACATGAGTTTGAGCAAGCTCTGGGAGATAGTGAAGGACAAGGAAGCCTGGTGGGCTGCAGTCCATGGGGTCACAAAGAGTCAGACACGACTGAGCAACTGAATAGCAACAACAAAACAATCCAGGGACTCACCCGATCTCGGGGATTCAGATGGGCCTTGAAGGAGCAGAGTATTTCTGAGCAGGAGATGCAGCCGCCAGCGGCTGGAAAAAGAGAGAAGGGTGGGTAGGTAGAGCGAGGCTTTGATATTTTCTAGGGACCTTCTGCTTGAGGGTTATTATTATTATATTATTTTGGCTGTGCTGGGTCATCATTGCTGAGCACAGGCAGCAGCCGTGGTGCGTGGACTCAGCATGTGGAATCTTTCCGGACCAGGGATTGAACCTGCGTCACCTGCATTGGGAGGCAGATTCTTAACCACTGGACCACCAGGTATGTCCCTGGGTGTCATTCTTATCCTTTATTTCATGAGGAACTCTCACCTCTCCCAGAAGATCAGTAACAAAGATATGACTTAAATTTAACAGATGAGGAAACTGAGCCCCAAGCAGCCCCCTGGTCACTCAGGGGGTTAGAGACAGCCAGAATGAGGACCCGGGTCTTCTAACTCCCAACCCAAAGCTCTTTCCTCATCTTTCCACTGTGGTTCTCTCTTGCATGCGTGTGTGCTCAGTTGCTTTAGTCATATCCGACTGTTTGTAACCCTATGGACTGTAGCCCACCAGGCTCCTCTGTCCATGGCATGCTCCAGGCAAGAATACTGGAGTGGGTTGCCATGCCCTCCTGCAGGGGATCTTCCCCACCCAGGGACTGAACCTGTGCCTTTCCCGTCTCCTGCAATGCAAGTGGATTCTTTACCACTGAGCCACCAGGGAAGCCTGCAGCTCTCTCTTAGGGTGGAATTTTTCACTGATTTTCAACTATTTATCTCTATTTTGTTCAACCGGCATTAACTGTATACTGACTATACCAAACCATCATACAAAGGGTGTTAATTTTTTTTTTTTTTTTGGCCACTCCACGTAGCATGTGGGACCTTAATTCCCTGACCAGGGATCAAACTCACAGCCCCTGTAGTGGAAGCTTGGAACCCTAACCACTGGACTGCTAGGGAATTCCCCAAAGAGTGTTACTATTTACTAGAGAGATCAGATCTCTGCTAAGGTTCAGCAGGCTTATTGGGGTTTGATATGAGTTCTGAGTTCTGATGGTGAAAGGGGAAAGGCAGAGGTCACTGCATGGACACAGAGGCAGAGGAGGAGGACACAGACCCTGAGGCAGGGAGGAGCTTGGGAGGACTTGGTGGTCAAAGAAGTAGGACAGGGTGTGTATGTCCAGAGCCTCAGAGAGGGAAGAGAAGGTTTTGTGCAAGGAAGTGCTACAGGAAATCATCAAACTTTTGGACTTCCCTGGTGGTTCAGTGGTTAAAACCCCATGTTTGCACTGCAGGGGGGCCCGAGTTCAATCCCTGGTCAGGGAACTAAGCTCCCACATGCCTCACCATGGCCATAAAGATAAAATAAGAAAAAAAAGCTACAAAAAAATAAACTCTATGTTATTATCTGCTGTGTGCCCAAGGGCTTATGGGATTTTGTTTGCTGCTGTAATCCCATTGTTTAGAACAGAGCCTGGCACACAGCAGACACTTGACAAATATTTATTGAATGAAAAAAACCAAGAAGCTTCCATAAAGTGAGCAAAGGCTTTGCTACCACTAGGTGGCAGCGTGCTTTAACTGCAGGGAATGTTTCAACTAAAGAAAACTCCAAAGCAAATGTATTTCATGTTTTCACTTGAGAGTCATCAAGTGAAAGATATTCCCAAATGTCATGGGCCTGGTGTACAGACACTGGGCTGGGCTCTGGCTCAAGGGGTTTGGGTCTCTTCCCCTCCCTTGGAAAACTTTGGATTTGATGATGATGAAGACCTTCAGCCTTCCTGAGGTTCCCTAGGAGTTCCTTGAAGCAATAACCCTCCAATCGTCCTCACCCAGGCCTGGCATACAGTAGGCTGTGCTTTGGGGTCAGGTGGCCTGGATCCTCCCCACTTCCTTGTTTACAGGACTCAATTCCCTTGTCCGTCCAATGGTGCTCCAGTGGCTAAGAATTTGTCTTCCAATGCAAGGGACTTGGGTTCAATCCCTGGTCGGGGAACTAAGACCCTTCATGCTGCGGAGTAACGAAGCCTGAGCACTGCAACTACCGAGCCTATGAACCACCACTAGAGAAGCCTGCGCACCGCAATGAAGAATGATGCAGCGAAGATACAGAACAGCCAAAAAAAAAAAAAAGAAATGATGATGCAGAGCAAGGGGCTCCGTGAGGAAGAAGGTGGAATATGCCCCAGGCACGTCCCCAGAACCCCAGGTAGAATAATCCCCAAGCTCAGCCTCTGGGGGCCACGGTGGCCGGCGTGAGGCTAGGCTGTACCCACCTGCATGATGCAGGGCGGTCCACCCACTGCTGTCCACTGTATCCACCGCGCAGGATGCCTGGGGGGAGGGATGGGTCATTGGAGGCGGAGCCATCCTTGT
The DNA here is from genome assembly GCA_006410615.1 of Neotragus moschatus. Classification (NCBI taxonomy): domain Eukaryota; kingdom Metazoa; phylum Chordata; class Mammalia; order Artiodactyla; family Bovidae; genus Neotragus; species Neotragus moschatus. The sequence goes on along the minus strand of SJYA01001140.1, from coordinate 1,471,059 downwards.
TTGTTGCCTAACTTCTCTAGGAGCTGCTCTTCCTTGGGCTCTGCTGTATTTCAGGCTCATCGGCCTTCCTCCCTCCCACCCACCCACCTGCTCTGTGGAACCCACTCCTCATGGGCCCCCATCTTGACTCTTACGAAAACTGGTGAGAAAGAGGGATTAGCTGGGAGCCCAGGGGCAGCTGGGGGTTTGGGGAGTAGGTGGGAGTCCTGAAAGTGGCTATGGCTAAGAGAGTATCCAGAGTTTAGGGAGAAGGTGGGGCTCAGGAGACATCCGCTCTTCAGAGTGTTTCTTGGATGTGGGACATAGCTGGACACTTGGAGAGTCTCATTGTCCAGGGAGTAGCTAGGACTCAGGAGTCAAAGGGGCCAAGGAATGCCTAGGATTCGGGGTGTATCTGGGGCTTCTGTAAATTGCTGGAACTCATCAGGAATAGTCAGGGCAGGGGAGTATCCGGAGGTTGGGAAGTGTTGGAGACAGGAAAGGAAATGACCTGCAGTAGCTGCTTCAAGCACTGTGGGTGCCCGTACTTAGCGGCCAGGTGTAGGGCGTTGTAACCTAAAAGGGAAAATGAATATTCTAGAATGTATTAGAGCTTCAGATACTCAGGGAGCTTCTGCTGCCCCCCAAAACCTGTGTCAATAATTGTGATAACTCTGTCTAACTAGTCTCCAAACCAAGGTCTTCTCAAAACCCTGCTACTCCCGGGGGAAGAGACTCTCCAAGCCCCAGATGGTCTGCGTCTCAATCTCATCCTAGCTACACTCCACATCTTTCTATTCCTCAAGAACTACGGTCCTCAGCTGCTCCCTCTGTTGCCAGCTACTCCCCAGGTCTCCAGCTACTCCCCAGGTCTCCAGCTACTCCTCAGGTCCCCAGCTACTCCTCAGGTCCCCAGCTGGTCCCCAGCAACTTCCCAAGAGCCCAGCTACTCCTGAGGTCCCCAGCTACTCCCCAATGTCTCCAGCTGCTCCCCAGGTCCCCAGCTACTTTATGTGCTGTGCTTAGTTGCTCAGTCGGGCCCAACTCTTTTCGACCCCAGGGACTGTAGCCTTCCAGGCTCCTCTGTCCATGGGGGTTCTCTAGGCAACAATACTGGAATGGGTTGCCATGCCCTCCTCCAGGAGATCTTCCCAATCCAGGGATCAAACCTGGGTCTCCCACATTGCAGACAGATTATTCACCATCTGAGCCACCAGGGAAACCCAAGAATACTGGAGTGGGTAGCCTATCCCTTCTCCAGGGGATCTTCCCAACCCAGGAATTGAACTGGGTCTTCTCTATTGCAGGTGGATTCATTACCAGCTGAGCTACCAGGAAAGCCCTAGCTATTCTATTAAGCTCCACTATATCAAAGTGCCAGCTATGCCCCTATCTTTGATACTCTGTAAATCCCCAGTACTCCATACATTCTGGCTCCTCCTACACCTGGCTATGCCCCATGCCTCATTACTCCCTGAGCTCCTGCTACCGCTAAACCCCAGCTACTCCATGAACCTCAGATACTCCCCCCAAAAAACTATGCTAGTTATTCTCATGCCCTCAGACGCTCCTCAAGCTCAGACACTCCTCTGTTTCTACTGCTTCCTCTGACTCAGCCACTACCTGAGTCCCAGCTCCCCCAATTCACAAGTTGACTCAGTTGGTCTACTGCCAACCAGTCTCCATCCTTGGGTACTGCAGCCTGACATGCTCCTGTCCCCAGGGGGCACTGAAGGGAACCCTCCTTTTCAGCAGGACCCTGAGGCCATGAAGCAGGGTGTGACTGGACCCTCAGGCTGGACACCTGGTCAGAGTTCCTCCTCCTTCCCCCAGGGCCGGTGGGTAGTACCTGCCCCATCCGTGCTCATGGCGTTGGCGCCGTGTGCCAGCATCACCTCAAGACAGCTGGCTGCACCCCGCATGGCTGCCAAGTGGAATCTGGAGGCCAGAGGTCAGGGGTCAACTGCAGGGTAGCCACCCCTCAGCCCTCACGCCCCCAGGACATGGACACTCACGCGGACTTGCCCTCGGGGTCCAGCTTGGTGGGCACCAGCCCCTTGCGGGCGATGAGAGAGGCCACCCGCGTGGGATCGTTGTTCTCCACCGCCTGCAGCAGCCGCTCGTCACTTTTGCCCCAGTCCTGGCTCTGCAGGGCACACCCAGAGGAACGTGGGACTGGTGGCCACCATCCCTCCCCGCTCCCCTGGCAGGGGCTCTGGGCTCTCGCCGCTGGTCCTGGGCACTTGCCTGGCGCCTGCCTCTGATTGCTGCCGGCTTCGGGATGGGGCAGGGGCCACAGGGCGGGCAGGAGCCGAGGTCAGTGGGGCTGAGCCGCAGCTGCCGGGGGAAGTGGTCCTGGGTGGGGGCCTGAGACAGCATACCTCCAGCCTGGGTCCTCAGCACCTGCCTCCCCAGCTGTCCTCCACCACTGCCAGCAACTGTACCATTAAGCCACCCCCAGCTCAGCTCCCAGCATCTTTCCAAGAGGCTGTCCCCCAAACCTAGGTCCCTAGCCATCTCTTGGTGAAACCTGCCTTTCTAATATCACCTCACCACGTCTTCCTGAACTGCCCTCCAAAGTCTTCCCAAAGGAGCCACTAAAGGTACCTTAAGTGTCCCTCACACTGTCCTCTGCCAGCTACCCTTCTTCTGCCCCTGAGACACCAAGATTGTTCCGCAAATGCCCTAAATGCATCTCTAAATATCTTCCTCAAATTCATCCCTCCAATGACCCCGTCAAATGTCCCCAAAATGTCCTCCCCCAAAAATCTTTCAGACGTCCTCCAAAATTGTTCTCCAAATGTCAATATCTTTCCCCCCAAAAGGTCAAAGTATCACCCAAATTGTCCCCCTAGATGATCCCATCCAAAACTGTCTGCCCAAGTGCCCTCTAAATTCCTCTAAGTGTCCCCATCTGTCCTCAAAATTTCCCCATATGTGCCATCCATCCTCCCATCTCTGTTTCCCCCCCTTCCGCTGTCCTCCCTGCTTCGCCCTCTCAGGTCTGCTGGTGGAGGGTCTAGGGTCTGCGCGGTCAGAGGGCGGGGCGGGGAGGGGAGGAAGGGCCCCCGCCAGTCCCCTCCCGCGCCCCCTCCCCCGGCCCTACCGCGAAGGAGGCGGCGGCGCACAGACACAGCTGCTTCATGGCGTCCAGGGCGCCGGGCGGCCGGGCGGCCGGGCTCCGGGAGGTGACCNCATCCTCCCCCCCCCCCCCCAGTCTCCAGCCCCTGACTCAGGGTGTTCTTGGGAGGCGTGACCAGTAGTTCCTCCCTGCTTTCCAGCCTAAACAGGAATCAAGCCTGTCTCTCCCCTGGACCCTCACACTCCCCAGCCCTTGCCTATCCCCACACAGCCTTCACAGCCCCTCTAGGAGGGAGGGGACACACAGCCACCATTTAGGAGCCAAACTTCATGGCAAGACAGACAGCAGAGGCTCACATTGCCTTTGTGGCTGGAGGGAGACAAGTGGGTCCACCTGACTTCCTCCAGGCTTCCAGAAAAGCCTTCAATGCAATAAAAGCAGAATTTCTTGCATCTTGAGTCTGTGTTTACCATCCACAACCTTGCCCAGGGTCCAATCCCTGGGGGTAGGACTGTGTGGTGCCTGCAGCACCTGGTATGTGTGTGCGCTGGGACATTCATACATTCCAGGCCTGGTGGTGAAGGAAGGCCTTACCAGCTGTTGACATTTCCTTGAGTCCTCCATTTGTAAATATTATTTCTGTGATTCTTTAATCCGTGCCCTCTGCTACTAGGCTGTGAGCCCCTCGAGGAGAGAGGCCACATCTAATTGCGATTGCAAATTCCTCCACCCGACCCCACATCCCCCTTGTGCAAAGCCGTCAAGGATCCAGGTGTGACTCTTTAAAGGAAGAGCATGGGTGCTGCTGGGGTCCATGCTTTCCAGCTGTGACCTTGGGCGAGTCTCTTCATTCCCGACGGTTCAGTCCCCTCATCCATAAGACAAGCCGGGTTGGCAGCCTAGCCCCCGAGGAAAGCAGCTGCCCCAGGCCTTCCGCGGACTCCCTTGAAGGGTCTGGTGCGGGGCGGGGAGGGGCCAGAGCCGTCAGAATCTCGCGCTCCTGGCGCGCCCAGCACCCCATCAGCCGCCGCTCTCCAAGGTCCTGAAGACAACCCTGGCGCCTCTCGTCGTCTCTCCAGCCTTGGGGTCCAGGGACTCCCCCACGTCACTCCTCTATTTTCGGCTGGCCCAGTCCTTTCTTCTGTGGGTTGAGGAGCCCCAGACTCTAATTAGCCCCTGCCCCCTCCACCTCCACGCCAGCCGTGTTCTGCCAAGATAACTTTATTAAGGATCATGGCAATCTAAAAAAAGGAAAAGGTTGTGGGTCATGGCAGCGCCGAAGTTTAGGGCTCACCCCATGCTTTGGGGCCAGGGTCCCTGCAGACTTGACTGCTTTCTCCTCCATGTGTGTGAGGGAACAGGGAGGAGTCCCCAGGGTCGGGGGGCAGGTAGTTATTGAGGCCTGGTGTGTATCGATCTGTCCAGGTCAGTCTGTGTGTCCCTGTTTCCTTCTGCACCTGGGTCTGCATGTAGATTTCTCAGGCTTTTTGGCCTTATGGTCTGTGTCTGAGAATCAGCTTCGGTGTGTACCTGGGTCCCTGGGTCTGTAGCTGTGTATCTGTGCATCTCCATCCGTGCACCTTCTCCAGGGTCTCTCTCTCACCTCGGATCCCCATGCCTGTCCCTGTCCACTACAGCACCTACTGAAGCACCCCTGAGCAGAGGGGCCAGGGCGGAGAGGGGGGCAGGGACCCATGTGCTCACAGCTCCCCCCCTGCTGCTTCCAGCCCCATACGGCCCGGGCTGACTCCTGGCTCAGGCGGGGCACAGTCCAGTAGTGTGGCCTGGTCCAGTTCCTTCGCGGAGTTGCCCTGGACGAGAGTTGAGTTGTCCAGATCCTCTGTTGAGTTGTCCAGAGCATGTGTGTCCTGGGATTCCCATTTTTCTGGAGGGCTGCCTGGAGACCTTTCCTGAAGTGTGCCAGTGTTGGGCCCGGGTCCAGGGGCCTCGGAGCCTGGTGCAGTGTCGGGAGCCACCCGGGATGCAGCGTCGTTGTGTAGAGTTCTGGAGAAAACTGAGCAAGGGGTCGGGAAGGGTCATGAGGGATGGCCTGAGGGCCGGTTCCCTTCTTTCCTTAGCCCCCAGCCTCAGGGAGCCCTTGCGAGGGGGCTCTTTCTCCTCCCCTAATGGGGACTGGGGAGCCAAGGGGAACGTGCCCCAGAGGGGTTTTGAAGGAAGAGCAACCTCGAGTCCACCTACCTCGCACAGGTGCGAAGTCTCCGGGGCTCTCGGCTCTGTTGGAGGCGAAAGGGCTGATGGAGGGGAGGACGATGAGGGCGAAGGAGAAGAGCAGGACCTGGTAGAGATGTGGGCGGGGTCACCCCATCCCTCCCCACTCCCTGAGCACACTTAAGCAGGAAAACAGAGGCTCAGGAGGCTAGATCATGTTTGACCCGGAGCTCAGGGCTCCTACTCATGCTCTCCTCCCCCACAGGCCCCTCAGCCAAGGTTGAGGACACCCTCCGACTCACTGCTATGCAGGTGCCCGTCTGTGCTGATTTGCTGGTGGACTGGACCACAATGGCCTGGAGTTTCTTCAGCTGTTCCAAGAGAGACCTTAGTGGAAATGGGAAGCCTTGGCTGAGCCCTGTATGGCCTTCACCTGGTTCCCTGTCCATTTCTAGTATCTCCCAGCCTGGCTGAGGTCTGAATCCTATCCACCCCTCAAGGCCCTACTGCTATTAAAAGTCCCAGAAGTTCCCTCAATAAATCTCCACTGAACATCTCACCCACTTTTCTGACACCCAGCCTCCTCCATCCAGGTTGCCATCATCGCTCACCTGGACCCCAGCCTCCACCTCTGGTCCCCTCAAGCCTCTCGTGCCCACTCTAGGGTTCATGCTCCACACTTTTCAAATGTGATTCAGCTCCCAGCTCTCCAGGTTCCCACCTCCCTTGGGGTAAAAGCCTGAGTCCTCATTGCCTCTTTCTTATCTGTTGGATCTCATCTCAAATGTCAACTTATCTGGCCTCCCTGCCTAAAATAGCCCCCCCTCACTCTCTAGCCCTTCCTGCTGTTTGAATGATCTTTTACATAGTTTTGTTTGTCTTGAGTATGTTTCTCACTAGAATATGAGTCTTTTAACTGGAGGGACTGTATCTGTTTTGCTCACTATTGAGGTATCAGTACCCAGAACTATGCCTGGCAGTGAGTAGATGCTAATAAAAACTGAATTAGTACATGTACCCCATAGATGGAATCACCTGCAGTTCTCCAGCACACCATACTCCTAGCCTTTGGCTATACATATGCCATCTCCTCCACCAACAGCACCTTCCCTCTACGGAACTGTTATACATCCTTCAGGGGCCCAAGTCTAAATCCACTCTTCTATGCACCCTGCTCCCTCTCTGGGTGGAATCCTCACTTTCTGCTCTGTGCTGCTATCACACAGCCTGTCCCCACTTGTCCACCTCTCCTGCAAGAGACTCCAGGGTCAGCTTCCCCCTATCCTCAGTCCCGGTCACATCAAGACTCACAGGTTCTGCTTTTCGAGATGCAAGACCTTCCTCTGAAGCTCCTGATTCTGGGCAGTACAGGCTGACATCCTGCAAATGCAACATCACAGTGGCATTCAGAATATGCCTGTGACCACTACAGATCCCACGAGCTGCAACTGCTTCAGCCCAAAAATCTAGAGCCCAAGCTCTGCCACAAGAGGAGCCACCTCAGGAGTTCCCTGGTGGTCCAGTGGCTAGGACTTCACACGCTCCCGATGCAAGGGGCCCAAGTTGATCCCTGGTCGAGGAACTGTATCCCACATGCTACAGCTAGGAACTCACACAGCCAAATAAATATTTTTAAAAAGAAGAAGAAAGAGAAACCACCGCAATGAGAAGCCCGCACATCACAACTAGACAGTAGCCCCTGCTTCCTGCAACTAGAGAAAGATCACGCACAGCAATGAAGACTCAGCACAGCCAACATAAGTAAATAAATTTATAAAAAAATAAAACATTCAAATTGTGGCATGAGGATATGTTAGTATCCAGGGAAGAGAATAAATTCTCCCACTAAAATGCCCTCCTAAATAGCTCATGGGATAAAGAAGAATCCACAGTGTAAAGTAGGGAAGACCTAGGAACCAAGTAATGACAACATCCAAATCAAGATGTGTGAGATGCAGCTAAAGACGTGCTGAGGAGAAAATGGATACCCTTATTACAGTTTAAGCAGCTGAACATGTGCTGTGTGTGCTGTGCCTAGTCGCTCAATCGGGTCCAACTCTCTGTGACCCCATGGACTGTAGCCTGCCAGGCTCCTCTGTCCATGGGGATGCTCCAGGTAAGAATACTGGAGTGGCTTCCCATGCCCTGCTCCAGGAGATCTTCCCCACCCAGAGATCAAACCCAGGTCTCCTGAATTGCAGGCAGATTTTTTACAGTCTGAGCCAGCAAAAGAACAACAGAATAAACTCACTAAAAAAAAAAAAAGAAAGACACAATAAAGCTAAGAGTAGAAATAAAGGAACTAGTACAAAGAAACACAGTTGAGTGGGAGGAAAAGTCAGAAATTCATTCTTTGAAAAGAATAAATAAAACAAAGTTCTGGCAAGATTGCTCAAGATAAAAAAAAACAAGCAGAGGTGCAGATACACAACATGAGTTATTACAAAGGTCCCAGCTATAAATGATTCAAAACTTAAAAAAATAATGGGAGAGAACTATGAACTATCTTATGTCAATAAATTTGAAATGGATAACTTTCCAGAAGAATAACACATCCCAAAATTGACTAGGGAAGTAATAGAAAATGCAGATAGACCTGTAACATTTACTAAAATCACTTTTGATTTAAAAAATGAGTGAACTAAGCTTTTATGTTTCCTACCCTGATGCTGGGAAAGACTGAGGGCAGGAGGAGAAGCGGATGCCAGGGGATGAGATGGTTGGGTGATATCACTGACTAAATGGACACGAGTTTGAGCAAGCTCCGGGAGAAGGTGAAGGGCAGGGAAACCTGGCATGCTACAGACCATGGGGTCACAAAGAGTCAGACACTACCGAGCGACTGAACAACACCACCACGTTAAAGAATAATGAGGACCCTGTCTCTCAGTATCCTGTATGAGTTTAGAGAGGTGATTGGATGGGATTAGAGTGCACAGGTGGAGAGGGCAATGGCACCCCACTCCAGTACTCTTGCCTGGAAAATCCCATGGACGGAGGAGCCTGGCAGGCTGCAGACCATGGGGTCACTAAAAGTCGGATACGACTGAGTGACTTCACTTTGACTTTTCACTTTCATGCATTGGAGAAAGAAATGGCAACCCACTCCAGTGTTCTTGCCTGGAGAATCCCAGGGACAGGGGAGCCTGGTGGTCGGCCGTCTCTGGGGTCGCACAGAGTTGGACACAACTGAAGCGACTTAGCAGCAGCAGCAGAGTGCACAGGGATTAGAAAAAATGGAGACAGTGACAGATTTTATTTTCTGGGGCTCCAGAATCACTGCAGATGGTGAGTGCAGCCATGAAATTAAAAGACGCTTCCTCCTTGGAAGAAAAGCTATGATTAACTTAGACAGCATATTAAAAATCAGAGACATTATTTTGCCAACAAAGGCTCCGTCTAGTCAAAGCTATGGTTTTTCCAGTAGTCATGCATAGGTGTGAGAGTTGGACTATAAAGAAAGCTGAGTGCCAAAGAACTGATGTTTCTGAACTGTGATGTTGGAGAAGACTCTTGAGAATCCCCTGGACTGCAAGGAGATCAAACCAGTCAATCCTAAAGGAAATCAGTCCTGAAGATTCATTGGAAAGATGATCCTGAAGCTGAAACTCCAATACTTTGGCCACCTGATGCAAAGAACTGACTCATTGGAAAAGACCCTGATGCTGGGAAACACTGACCACAGGAGAAGGGGATAACAGAGAATGACAGTGGATGGCATCACCAACTCGATAGACATGAGTTTGAGCAAGCTCCAGGAGTTGGTGATGGACAGGAAAGCCTGGCGTGCTGCAGTCCGTGGGGTCACAAAGAGTCGGACATGAGTGAGCGACTGAACTGAACTGAGAGTGCACAGTTCTTAAGTTGAGGAAGTTCCTCCTTTCTTCCACTTCCTGGAAGGAAGCCATGACAGCTCTGAGGACCAGAGAGGCTCAGACAAGGGAAATAAATGTCCCACCTACAGGCAAAGAGCCAGGACATAACCTCCCTTCTTGGCGTGACATCATCTAGGGCAGTGGTCCCCAACCTTTTTGGCACCTGGGACCGGTTTCAAGGAAGACAGTTCTTCCATGAATCCAGGGTGTGGAGGGAATAGTCTTAGGATGATTCAAGCACCTTACATTTAATTTTCACTTTATTTCTATTTTATGGAAATCTCAGGATATTCCACCTTGACTTTAGGGTTAGGGTCTGTGCTTCCAGGAGAATCTAGTGCCGCTGCTGATCTCACAGGAGGTGGGGCTAAGGCGGTGAGGAGTGGTGAGGAACGGCTGTAAACACCGTTGCTCCCTTGCCTGCTGCTCACCTCCTGCTGTGCGGCCTGGTTCCTGACAGGCCATGGGTTGGTACCAGTCCATGGCCCAGGAATTGGGGACCCCTGTTCTAGGGGATTAGGGGCCTCAAAATTGAGCCCTGTACCACCTCTAGGCATTTTTCCATCCTTGCAATTCACATACAAAATGGTCACTCCCATGTGGCACAGTGGTAAAGAATCCATTTGCAAAGGCAGGAGACTCAGAAGACATGGGTTCGATCCCTGGGTTGGGAAGATCCCCTGGAGAAGGAAATGGCTACCCAGTCCAGTATTCTTGCCTGGAGAATCCCATGGACAGAGGAGCTTGGCAGGTTGCAGTCCATGCAGTCGAACATCACTGAGCAACTGAACACACACACACACACACACACACACACACACACACACAGATTGTGACCTTTGCTCCACTGCATGTCTCTCTCAGGCCTCAGTCCCCACCCCCCCACCTTGAGTGTGGGGTCCAGCCTTACCGAGTCTCCAGGCCATCAATGTATTCCTTCTTCTTTTTCCGGCTCTCTTGAGCTGACTGTTTGTTTCGGATTTTCCGGCGGATCTTTTTCAGCACTCGCTCCTCATACTGCAGAGTGACATGGGGAGACTGAGTCAGTCTGAAGGGTCCACTCTCTTGTTCAGACCCCACAATTTCACCCCCAGTATCCTCCCAAGGGAGCCAGATTCAGGGACTTGAGGGCAGACCTTTCATGGCTTGAAGGCCAGATTTTCTGACTTCAAATTCCTTCAGAGTCTCTTGTGGTTGTGGGGGCAGGGTGGGGGGTGGCGGGGGGGATGGGAATGGTCCTGGTTTCCTGATGGTCTTCCCTGCTCCCAATCCCAGTTCCATTAGTAACTAGATTTTGTGCATTGGTGCAATCGAGCCACCGTCTGGCCATGTGTGGGATTGGCGCCTTTTCTAAGGCCAGTTATCACCACGAGAAGTCTTTCAATTGGAAAAGGCAAACTCAGGTACTGATACTGAGTGAACAGGCCAAGTGGAAGCCACGGCTAGCTAGAAAGCCCTCACTGTGTTGGCTTTGAGGATGAATTTTCTGGTTCTGGTGACAGACACATCCTAACATTCTAGTTATGTGTGCTTTGTGCTTAGTCACTAGTCGTGTCCGACTCTTTGTGACCCAACCGACTGTAGCCCGCCAGATTCCTCCTTCTATGGGAATTCTCCAGGCAAGAATACTGGAGTGGGTTGCCATGCCCTCCTGCAGGGGATCTTCCCAACACAGGATCGAACCTAAGTCTCCAGCATTGCAGGCGAATTCTTTACCGTCTGAGCCACCAGTTAGGGAGACATAAAGGTGAGACTCAGGCTTCCCAGGTGGTGCCTGCCAATGCAGGAAATGCAAGAGACATGAGTTCGACCCCTGGGTCAGGAAGATCCCCTGGAGTATAGAGTGGCAACCCACTCCAATATTCTTGCCTGAAGATCACCACGGACAAAGGAACCTGGTGGGCTACCATCCATAGGGTTGCAAAGAGTTGGACATGACTTGAGTGTGTGTGCACGCGCGCGCACACACACACACACGCACACGCACACAAAGTTGAGATTCATGGGCATGCTGCTGCAAGAAATGGGATGAGGCCCAGAGCCAGGGGTCCCACTGACTGACTCACTTTGGTAAGGGGCAGCTGAGTGGGCAGAGTGATGCCTTCTTTGGCTAGTAGCTTCTTCTCATCCTCCGTCAGCACCAGCTCCTGGCAGTGCCCAGTCCCAGGTCGCAACAGGTGGGGAGCTGCCAGGTGATGTTGCTGCTGTAGGGAAACCAGGAGAACTGCTTTGGGGGCAGAGACAGCAAATGCCTCTGGGAAGTAAAAGGCATCAAGAAACAATTGATCCAGTCGCTGTAGGGTCCACACCAGCACTAGGGCTCCAAAGAACCAGCCCACAGCCCTCTGACCCAGCCATTCCGTTTCCAGAAATTCATCTTACAGATACAAGTGTGGTTTTTTGTTTGTTTGTTTCACAAATAGTCATTTGACAGTTATGTGTTTAGCACCTACTACAGGCTACGCACTACTCCGGGCTCTGAACATTCCTTGCAGCTCTTGTCTGCAACAGCAAACGGAAAATCCAGCAAACAGGATGTAGGATAAGTAAGCCTCCAGGAAAAGAGGGTGAGAGGTGGTTCTCCCCGGGTACCTGTTTTTACCTTTGGAACTTGGATTGTGTGCATGCATTTGACTATTCAAAAAATTTTCAAACTAAATTTAAATCACGAAATAGAAACACTGAAAAAGAAAGAACCGTGTCAATCAGACAGCCAAGTCCTAGGAATGTCACACCATGACTGAGGAATAAGGACAGAGACTGGGGCAGCCTGCTATCTATCGAATCAAATTCCAATCCCTGGAATTCCAGGCCATTGATCAGTCCAAACACTTTCTCTTCAGGGCTCAAGCCTCACTGTACTCATCTGCAATATGGAAATAAGGCCTCCCACTTCCAAAAATTGTTCACACACAGAACAATGATATTAAACTAGATATTTTTACAAAATCCAGTTAGCATTTCCAAAAGCAGTCATTTGTCTTTCCTATCCTTCAAGACCTGCTGAAGCTCTGTCTCCTCCAGGAAGCCTTCCTGGACCTGCCATGCCCCTCTAGCCTCTCTCTCTTATGGATACACTTCCCTAAGCAGTCATTGTCCCCTCTTGACCATGAGGTCCCCATAGACTGAGCACACAGCTGATGCTCACTGCAGGTCTCTCAAGTCAAGAGGGGTGTTCTGGTCTTTTTTAGAGGTTGTCAAGACAACTTTAGGCATCAGGAGATCAAATTCTGACTTGGCCACTTCCTTGCTGTGTGACTTTGGGTCTGTGGCTTAACCTCTCTGGGGACTGGTTTTCTCATCTGTGAAAGGGAGCGGGGCACTAATTGGGTTCTCAGGCCTGGTTTGCCCATAGCGGAAGCTCAGGGCAAGATAAGATAGCCCAAGGTAAGCATACAAAGGGCACAACAGACCCAATAGATCAGCTCAGGAATTGGGCCTGCTGCAGCTGTGTGATTTAAGGCAAATTACTAAACCTCTCTGTGCCCATTTCCTCATATGTGAAATTAAGATAATAGCCTCAATTTTCAGGGTTGCTTTGAATTAAAAGACCTGGGACCAAATACCAATCCCTGTCTGTGACTGTCTTCCAGTTTTCAAAACGGGTGTATTGGGGCCCCATGAGCCCAGTCCCCTTCCCAGCTCTGATGCTCCAGGGGGCAGGTGGGGGCTGCTTACCAGGTCCCCGCTGCTGCCAGAGAGGAGGAGGTCCTTGACTGTGAGGTTGTAGCGTGAGGGCGAGTCAGCCAGGTCGGTCTGCTCCTCGGCATAGACGCCTGGGCTCCACATTTCTAACAGGGCACATGTGGATAGAGACAGGGGTGGGGGTCAGGCAGGAGGCCTCAAGCTCCCAGGCCCTACCTGCCTCCTCCAGCAAAGCTACAGCATCGACCCTAATGTGCTAGGCATTGTTGCCTGGCTTGGGACTCCAAGACCAGGTGCCTCAGTCTCCTCTCTGCCATAAGACAGGGACCACAGTTCATCGGGACGTTGTTAGGGACCCACGACCAGCCCCAGAGGGAGTGGCTGTTATCACTCAGGATTAGGGGATGGATCTGCAGTCAGCCTGGCCTTATCTCCTCCTGGGGGCAGGGGCCAGTTCTGATTCACCCACAGTTCCCTCCCAGGAACTACCTGGCACCCCATAGGTAAGCTGCTCTGGAGAGCACAATCTTCGAGTCAGATGGCCCTTGCTTCTAATCCCAACTGGGCAGAGCTGTGTGACCTTGGGTAAGGGAGTAAATCTCTCTGGGCCTCAGTTTTGTCAAGTCTCCAATGGGACTAATAAGCACTCTCACCCCATTGTGCAGCTCAAAAGACAAAGGATGCCCTCTTGGTGGAGTCTTCTACATCAGGCCTTTCCCCAGGTCTGGGGGAGCACCTGCCTGACCCCCATCCCCTGTGGGATCCCACAATCTCACGAATTTTCATTGAGTCTCCTATGAACCAGGCATGGAAGGTATAAAAAATGAGGTTGCCAGCACAATGCTTGAGGCAGATTGCATCCCAGCTCTGCAGCTCTGACTCATCTCTTAACCATCCGGAAAATGGGTCCATGACAGCACATCAGTGCCCATCTCAAAGGGCGGATTTGTGCATTCAGTGCCTGGGACAGGCAAGGATAGTCCGCTGACACAGGACTCACCCAGGTCTATGGCAACAGAAGTCTCAAGCCTTGGGGCCACTGGCCCGAGGTGCCTGGCAGGGCAGGTGGGGCCAGGATGGTAGGAGGGGCAGGGCCCCTTGCCAGACTCCACACTATGGCAGCCGGCAGGGGTGGCAGGCACCCCACCGCGTGGAGGCGTGTCCTGGGGGTCAGAGGGCAGATCTTCTGAGATGCCGCTGTCACTGGCAGCGGGGGACCAGGTTGGGGAATCTGAATCTCCAGAACCCAGGATGGAGTTGAGGAAGTCATCAGAGTCTGCACCTGGCAGGACCTGTTGGGTCAGAGAGCACCGGTGGGAATTAGGAGGTCTATGCTTTGCTTTGCATTGCTATGTGTCTCTGGGCAAGCCGATGACCCTTTTTGGGCCTCACACGTCCTTTCTGTAATATGGAAAATGCTAATGTTCCTTGCCCACTGGCGTTGCTGGAGCCTGAACACAATTGTGTAGCTCGGGAACAACATCAAACCATGTCAAGTGAGGAACAAGACCCAACTTTAAGTCTGGAGCCAACTTCAAACTGCTGTGTGACCCAGGACAAGTTACCACTCCTCTCTGGGCCTTGCTTTCCACCCCTTTAAGCAGAAGGCGACGTCATCTGGCCCTTAGGGTCGCTGAAAGGTTTTATACAGCAACGTGCTTTGCTAGAATCACACATGTACGTGGTAAAGGCACAAAGCTGCGTGGAGTCCCAGTTCTGACCCAGGGGTGGGGAGGTGGGGTGGGGACAGCGCATTGGGTTATCACCTGGTCCTCCCCATGGCCCCAGTCCTCTCCTAGCTCTACGTGTCTCAGGACGCCGTCCTGCCGGTCAAATAGAAGATCCAGGAGTTCCAGGCTGTCGATAGGGCCCATGGGACTGGTGGAGGAAGCCATCTGGGGCGAGGAGGGGACACCTGTGAGAGTCATGCAGCCCCTCTCCTGCCCACCGCCCATCTGCCACCACCTGAGGTACCTTCCCCTCTGCTTCAGTCCCAGCTGCAGCCCCCAGGTCAGCCTGCCCCTCCTGCCTGCGGAGCCTCAATCTCCAAATCTCTGTTATGGGGTCAACCCAGAGGCTCATAGGAGACAATTTCTTTAAAATGCGCTAGACAGCTGCCCCCGTGGGGATGGACAGCGGATGAAGCTAGCCCCCTCTTGCATTCCCATTCTGTCAGAATCCCTCCCCGCACACACCCTTTTCTGGAAGGCAGGGAGGCCCAGAATAAAGTCCAGCAGCAGCCCGGAATAGAGACTCAATCTTAATCATTGTATTCTCCCTCTGGGTCTCAGTCTTCCCATCTGTCCAATGGGGTGTGAGGTGCCTGCTAATTCTGGGAGCTTGGGAAGAGTTCCTGGCATAAATCGTCCCTCCCCTGGGGACCCGTGCAGATCTCACCTTTCCAATGGCTAAATCCCCATCCATGAGCCCCGCTAGCTCCTTCTCCAGACCTCCTGCGTCTGCCTCGAGCTGAAGGCTCAGTCCGCCATCAGGTCTCCCGGGGCTCAGCTGCGTCTTCTCTGTGGTTGTCACCACTCCCCAAAAGATGCTGAAATAGTCCCGGGGCGCTCCCAGCCCACCCCAAGGTGCTGATTGGGCAACAGGTAAGACGGACAGAGATAAGGGCCAATGACAGCGGGGCAGACTAGGGGGAGGGGTGGGAAGACCGTTATCTCGCATGTTTTGTGCTTTTCCAGCCGCAGTGGACAAAGGCCAAAGTCTGGGGTGCCGCGGCTCCAGCATGACCTTTCTCCTACTTTCGGGGACTGTTTCTTTCCATAGTCCCCTGATGTCGGCTCCAAGAGAGCCCAGAGCCCTTGGCTGGGTCCCGTCCACTCCCGGAACAAAACAGAACCCAAAAGAATAGCCCAAACTTTTGGGGGCTCCTTTCCTTCAGCTAGGAGTTCCCTTCCTTCATCACAGCAGGCAACCCTCAAAGCCCCCTTCCCCCAGGCAAGGTCTATCCGACCAAACCAGAGCAATCAATTCCTTCTAGAACCTTCTAGCGTTCACTTATTCTCAAGATATTTATTCCAAGCCAAACTGATTCCTGCCTCAGGGCCTTTGCACTTGCTCCTCCCTCTGCCTGGAAGGCATATTTGCTCAACCCAACTCTCTCACTGTGTTCACACATTCCTGAATATTTGCTATTTGTGGAACCCAGCCCAGACAACTGAGAAGCCCCCCTAGGATTCCATCCACCCCCCCCTACACACAACCAGGGGGGAGCCCCCTACCTCTTTCCTCTTGATCACATCGCTGTTTTCATGGAACTCATTACTGGAAATTTTCTTGTTTACTTACCTATATTCTTCTCTCATTGCTCCTCTGCCCTTTCATGTGAGCACCTTCAGGGGGAGAACAGAGGCTCTTTTGCCCTCAGCTGGGTCCCCAGTGTCTTAAGATGCCCGGCACACAGGAGGCACTCCATCAACTCTTACTCATCTGGCAACTCCTAGGACAGTGGACAAGCATAAAAGCATAAACACACCAATAGCTGACAAATGGGTGAATGCTACCAAGAAACTAAATTTAATCATGTACACAGCAACACAGGGCTGGCAAAGACTTTATTTTTTTAATGCTTTAAAAAAAATTAGTGTGCTTCCTTTGAACTGCCTGCCATGATTTTTTTTTTTTTTTTTTTTTTTTGCCGCATTTCATGTGGGATCTTAGTTCCCTGATCCAGGATTGAACCTGCATCCTCTGCATTGGAAGAAGGATTCTTAACCACTGGACCACCAGGAAAGTTCCAGGATTCTTTCAGAAGGTGACATTTAAGTACAGTCCTAAATGATGAGCAAGAGCCCAGCCACTGGAAGATCTGGTGAAAAGCTGTTTCAGGTCAAGAAACAGCTCATGCAAAGGCCCTGGGGCAGGACTCTACCTGGTGTGTTGGAGGAACAGCAAGGAGGCCCGTGTGTCTGGAGAACAGTGAGTGAAGGGCGAGAGGCAGGAAAGGAGGACAGGTCATGCAGAGTCTTGTGCACTGTGGTAAGAAGTTTAAGTTAGTCGCATCTTCTTGTGATCCTGTGGACTTTAGCCCACCAGGCCTCTCTATCCATGGGATTTCCCAAGCAAGAATACTGGAGTGGTTGCCATTCCCTTCTCCAGGGGATCTTCCCAACCCAGGTATTGAACTTGGGTCTCTCGCGTTGCAGGCAGACTCTTTTTTTTTTTTTTTTTTAAGGCAGACTCTTTACCATGTGAGCCACCAGGAAAACCCCCTGGTTTATACTAAATACAGCGGAAGCTCTTGGAAGCTTAGTGAATGGATGACAAGCCTTCTGTATGCTGGCCAAGATGCTAGATGCTAGGTTTTCATGGTAACTCAAACACTCTCCTTGCTCTCAAGAAATAACACATTTGGTGTATGTTTCTCCATGGGCCAGCAATTATTTATTCAGGCAACAAAAATTTAAGACCTACTATGAGCTGTGCCAGAGTGTTGCTCTTATCTCACAATAACATCTGTGGTTGTCACAACTGGGGGTGCTCCTGGAGTGAGTGGGGACTAGGGATACTGCTCCACACCTCACAGTGCCCAGGACAGCCCCCCACAGGGAACGCCTGACCTTGATGTTAGCAGTGCCGGGCAGGAGGACCCTTGCGTTCCTGTGACTGCCCCCACACACACCAGATACTGGTAACATTAGCTCACTCTTGGCCTCTGCCTCTTTCATTTCCTTTTTCACTACTTTGGGTTGGATTTTTAAGGGGTTGGTTTGATTTGATTTGGCTTAGTGTTCCCAGTCGTAATATTTATTCAGCCTTGGCTTGTGGAGGCACCTTTCCAGGACTGTCTTGGCAGGTGTAGAAAGTAGGTGAAGGTTGACTTCTGGACTTGTCTCTACCTCCCCCTCCCATTTATGACTCTCAGGAGCCCCAGTACCCTTGACATACAACTTGTCCTCATCTTCTTATCCAAACCTGCCTCAGTAAATGATCTGGCACTACTCACTTAGCACCCACATGGGTATTTAGACCCCCACAGTCTTTTCCGCAGGATATTTGTTACTTTTTTGTAATTTTATTTTAATTCATTCATTCATTCATTCATTCATTTATATTTTCTTGGCCATGCCACATGGCATGTGAGATCTTAGTTCCCCAACCAGGGATTGAACTCAAGCCCCTTGCATTGGAAGCACAGAGTCTTTTTTAACCACCAGACCACCAGGGATGTACCCTTTTATAACTTTATAGTCATGGGCTTTAGAAGGCTTTCATATCCTCTGGTGAAAAGATGGAGCTTCCAGGTGGCACACTGATAAAGAATCCGCCTGCAGTGCAGGAAGTGCAAGAGACACGGGTTCGATCCCCAGGTCCAGAAGATCCCTTGGAATAGGAAGTGGCAGTGCACTCCAGTATTCTTGCCTGGAAAGTTCCATGGACAGAGAAACCTGAAGGGTTAGAGTCCCTGGGACCACGGAGATTCGGACAGGACTGAGCACAATGAAGAGATACCTGAAGAGATAAGATGAGGCTAAGCACTTGAGGGACAAGAGGACTTTTTGATGCCCTTGATATCGTGATCTAACTTACCGGACACAAACACATGCTTCAGAGCAATGCTAAGTTGGAATCTAAAGTAAAATTCCCACAATAGATTCCACCAATGAATTTAAGTATAAAACACAACACAAGACACAAGAGGATGCTGTGGTCAAACAAGACTGAGGGACACTGTGTTAATAAACAGCTTTGTGGAACTTGTCAGAGCCTTTACGGTACTCTGTAACACTCTCAGAAGGTATGAATTTGTAGCATTTCTCAAGCATCCTTGTTAGGTGTGAGCTTTGCTTCTAATTGTTACTTGATTCATACGGAACCATTTCTGACACATGAAAACATTTAAAGATATCCACTAGCCTGACTAGGGGCTTCCCTGGTGGCTCGATGGTAAAGTGTCTGCCTGCAATGCGGGAGATCCGGGTTTGATCCCTGGGTCGGGAAGATCCCCTGGAGAAGGAAGTGGCAACCCATTCCAGTACTCTTGCCTGGAAAATCCCATGGATGGAGGAGGATGGTAAGCTACAGTCCACGGGGTTGCAAAGAGTCCGGACACAACTGAGCAACTTCACTAGAATAGCCTGACTACAATAAAAAAAGACAACATCAGATGTTGGTGGAAAATATGGAGCAACAAGAATTCTCCCCTGTTGTTGGTGGGAATCAAAATGGTCTAACCTCTTGGGGAAACTTTGGAAATCTGGGCAATCTCTTACAGTTAAAAATGCATTTACCATATGACTTAGCAATTGTATTCCTGTGTATCTACCTAAGAGAAAGGTAAATATATGTTCACAGAAAGACTTGTACATGAATGTTCATAGCAATCTTATACATAATTGTCCCAAACAGTAAACAACTCAAATATCCAATAACAGGGGAATAGATAAACAAACTGAT
Organism: Neotragus moschatus; assembly: GCA_006410615.1. Classification (NCBI taxonomy): domain Eukaryota; kingdom Metazoa; phylum Chordata; class Mammalia; order Artiodactyla; family Bovidae; genus Neotragus; species Neotragus moschatus. The sequence goes on along the minus strand of SJYA01001140.1, from coordinate 1,451,898 downwards.
ATATCCATACAACACAATGCTACTCATCAATAAAAAGGAATAAACTGCTATTAATTATACATTCAACAACACATATGAATTTCAAATGCATAATGATAAAAGAAGCCAGACGAAAAAGCATATAAACTGTAAGATTCCACTTAAATGATATCCAGAGAAGAGGCAAAAGTAATTCCTGGTGGGAATTCCCTGGCAGTCCAGCAGCTGGATGTGGCATTACCAATGCAGGGGGCACATGTTCATCCCTGGTCAGGGAACTAAGATCCCACATGACTTGTGGCTTGACCGAAAAAGAAACAGTAATTCTTGGTGATAGAAAGTGGTTCAGTTCAGTTCAGTTCAGTTCAGTCACTCAGTCGTGTCCAACTCTCTGCAACCCCATGAACTGCAGCACACCAGACCTCCTTGTCCATCACCAGCTCCCGGAGTTTACCCAGACTCATGTCCATTGAGTTGGTGATGCCATCCAACCATCTCATCCTCTGCTGTCCCCTTCTCCTCCTNTAGGCAATCTTGATTCCAGCTTGTGCTTCTTCCAGCCCAGCGTTTCTCATGATGTACTCTGCATAGAAGTTAAATAAGCAGGGTGATAATATACAGCCTTGACGTACTCCTTTTCCTATTTGGAACCAGTCTGTTGTTCCATGTCCAGTTCTAACTGTTGTTTCCTCACTTGCATACTGGTTTCTCAAGAGGCAGGTCAGGTGGTCTAGTATTCCATCTCTTTCAGAATTTTCCATAGTTTATTCTGATCCACACAGTCAAAGGCTTTGGGATAGTCAATAAAGCAGAAATATATGTTTTTCTGGAACTCTCTTGCTTTTTTAGATGATCCAACAGATGTTGGCAATTTGATCTCTGGTTCCTCTGCCTTTTCTAAAACCGGCTTGAAAAAAGTGGAGTTGCATGGGAAATTGAGTGGACACAGGCATGAATAAACTTTCTAGGGTGGAGAAAATATTCCATATCTTATTTTTAGTGTTGGTTACCTGGCTGTCCAGAATTGTCAGAACTCATCAAATTGAACACACCTAAGATCTATGCATCATTATAAATTAATTCTTCCTCAATAAAAAGCATACTAAATATATAGTGAACAATCACATACATATTTATACATACATTTACACATATGTAAAACATTAGAAACAACCAAAATATTCATCCATAAGTAATTGATTAATAGAGTCTGATGGGTTAACACACTGGAATATTACATAGCTGTGAAAGTGAATGAGGATTATCTCTATGTGCTGGTATGGTACAATACTGAAAACATATGGTTATTTATATTTGAGAAATCAGTGTTTCTCAATATATTTTTTTATTCTGGTCGCTCACAAGGAGCATTTGAAGACATTTTCATAACTGCTCCACCATGAAATTGTATATCCACAAGTATACTATATATACACTTGTGTATGTTTATCTGGGTGAAAAAAAAAATCTTGCTGTTTTAATGTATAAAACACAGATATAGAAACTCTTCTTTAATGTATAAAACACAGATTCTTGGGTGTTCCATCCATTAAAGCATATAGAGAGACTTCTCTGGTGGTCCAGTGGCTGACTTCACCTTCCAACGCAGAGGGTGAGAGTTTGATCTCTGATCGGGGAACTAGATCCCACTTGCCACAGCTGACAGTTTGCATGCTGCAAATAAGACCTGGCACAGCCAAATAAGTGAATGAAAGAATACATGAAGATTTTTAAAAAGCAACATGGGTTTGTTTGTTCTGTGTGAGCAGTAGTGTCTGACTCTATGACCCCATGGACTGTGTAGTCCACCAGACTCCTCTGTCCGTGACATTCTCCAGGCAAGAATACTGGAGTGGGTTGCCATTTCCTCCTTCAGTGGATCTTTCTGGCCCAGGAATTGAACCTGTATCTCCTGTATTGGCAGGCAGATTCTTTACTGCTGAGCCACCTGGGAAACCCTGAAAAAAAAAAAAGGAGTGCTCAGAAGAGATCCCACACCGAGTTAGAGCTCCAGTTCTGCCCATTTTTAGTGTCGTTGCTATTATTACTACTATATGCAGCTGTGAGAAACATGCCAGGCTCCAGTCCCGAGGCACTCCTCAGGCAGACATCCGCCTGTTACTTTCCGACTGCTTCAGCCCTTTGGCCTCACAAGTCTGGTTGTGACGACAGTCCCCGTTCTGCACAGGACAGAGGCACTAATAAGGGGTTATGACTCACTGTGACCACTCCATGAGTCAGCCGGCATTGAGGCAACGCCCAGGTCCCCCACTCCAGATGGGGACTTGCCTCTTGTCACCATGTCACCTCCCCATTCCTTGGACTGCTTGCCAGAAAGTCCTCTCTACACTTCCCTTTAGTTCAGTTTTGGAGGGACAGGTAAGGAGGTCCAAGATCATCAGCCCCTCCCCTTCTTCTTTCTCCTCCTTCTTCTCTGGGGCCCTCCCTTGGGGTACAGCCAGGCCAGGCAGTGAGTAAAACCCTTGTGACATGGGCGTGACAGGGGCAGGCAGGGGCTGGGGACCAGGGGACTCTGATCAGCCTCTTGGGCAATGCCAACTCATTAGCACCTAATTCTCTGGGCTGCCTAGTCAGGGGGGCTAGCAGCTCTGGAGGGGGAGGGGTGAAGACAGGAAGTTTGAACCAGGGCCTCCCAATGCCACCAGGGGGACTTTTTCAGGGAGTGGGGGTGAGGCTCCCTACGTTTAGGCATTCATTCATTCTTTTAATTTTTAAATTTTATTATTTATTTATTTGGCTATGTGAGGTCTGTTTAAAAATTTTATTTATTTATTTTTGGCTGTACTGAGTCTTCATTGCTGTGCCCAGGCTTTCTCTAGTTGCACCAGAGGCTACTCTTCATTGCAGTAAGGACTTACTCTTTGCTGCTTTGAGCAGGCTACTCATTGCAGTGTCTTCTCCTGTTGCGGAGCATGGGATCTAAGCACTAGGGCTCAGTAGTTGTGGCTCATAGGTTTAGTTGCTTCATGGCATGTGGGATCTTCCTGGATCAGGGATCGAACCTGTAAGTCCTGCATTGCAAGGCAGATTCTTAACCACAGGACCATCAGGGAAGTCCTTTGTGAGGTCTTAGTTGCAGCACACAGGATCTTTAGTTGTAGCCCATGGAATCTAGTTCCCTGATAAGAAATAGAACCTGGGCCCCTTGCACTGGGAGCTTGGAGTCTTAGCCACTGGACAACAAGGGAAGTCCTCATTCATTCATTCTTGTGACCACTGCTTCTTGAGTGCCTGCTGTGTGTCAGACCTTGGGGACCCAGCAGAGACCATAAACTGTTATTGCCCACGCCCTATCCCCATGGAGCTGATGTTCCTAGGTGGGGGAGACAGATACTAAGTAAAATCAGTTGTGTATAAGCAAGTAAATAAATACATTGAAGAGAAACACAAAATTGTAAAGAAATTATACTTGAATTTAAAAATTAAAAAATATACCGTCTGAGCCACCAGGGAAGCGAAAAAAAAAAAAAAAAAGAAAAGAAAATTGAAGAGACCAGATTCAGAGGAGTAAAGCAAGAAGGAGACATGGTGAGTATGTGGAGGGAGAGGTGATTTCTAATTTTATATTAGGTGGTCAGGGAGGGGGTCTCACCACAAAGACCCTGAGGGAAGGGTGGTGCCTTGTTCCAGGGTGAAAAGTCTGGTGATCAGTCCTGTGATGGTTCTACAAGTTTCTGCGTGGGGCTGGGTAGGCTGTGTTTATGGACAGGGCTGGGAGGTCCCTTGGGTCAGGGGTCCTGTTCTCCAAGGTTGGTGCCTGGGTTTAGGTCTTAGCCAGTCATAGGAAGGGGGTCCTCCAGCTTCCCAAGACCAGGTGGTCTTTGGGGCAGTGTTCCCTGAGTGAGGGTCCTGAATCTGGATCAGCAAACAGGGTCAGTCCTTCATCCATCTCAAGATCCACACCCCTAGGGCTGGTTCCCCACCCCCCACCCCCCTGCAGGTCTCACCACCATCTCATCCCATCTCCGTGATTGTTTTATGGCTGGTGGGTCCAAGGGTCACAGCTGACCCTCTCACCAGGAAAAGGAGGCCTCCCTTGGCTGCGGATGTGGTCAGCTCAGCTTCCTTCCCCTTGTGGGGGAGGAGACCAGGCACCAGTCTCCTCTGGCTCAGCCCCGAGGGATTCTGGGTTGGCGCTTTAGGGTTGGGGAGGAAGAGGCATGTGGGGTCATCTAGATCCTGAATTGGTCCAGGCCCTCCATCCCTCACCTTCTGAATTTGTTTGCTGTAGCTGCCAAGAAAGAGTCCCAAGAGCTGGGAGGCTGGAGCAACAGAAATATCTTTTCTTCCCAGTCTCAGAGGCTAGAAGTCCAAGACCGAGGTATCTGCAAGGCTGGTTCCTTTTTTTTTCAGTTGACTTTTCTCACGTCATGGGCTTCCCAGATGGTGCATAAGAGACTTGAGTTCTATCCCCGAGTTGGGAAGATCCCTTGGAGAAGGAAATGGCAACCCACTACAGTATTCTTATATGGAGAATCTCATGGAGAGAGGAGCCTGGTGGGCTACAGTCCATGGGGTCATAAAGAGTTGGACATCAGTCAAACACCCCAGTTTTCTTAAAGTTTATTTTATGTATTTTTATTTTTATTCCTTTGGTCATGCCAGTTGGCATGAGGCAGGATCTTAGTTTCCCAACCAGGGATCGAACCCATGCAGTGGAAGAAAGGAGTCCTAACCACTGGACACTGGGAATGTTGGGAGGGCTGGTTTCTTATGAGGCCTCTCTCATTGCCTTTTAGATGCTGGCTTCTCCCCATGTCTCTGTGTCCACATGTCCCCCATTTACAAAGACCCCAGTCTTATGGATTAGAGCCCACCCTTGTGATATCATTTTACTCTGATCACCTCTGTGAAGCCCCCCATCTCCAAATACAGTCACATTCTGAAGTCCTGGGGGTGAGGACTCCAATATATGAATTTTGGGCTGGGGATACAATTCAGCCCCTAACACTCCTCCAAGTTGTGATGAAATCCAAGCCTGGTGGTCACCTCCTCTAAGAAGCTGCCTTGATTACCCCTGCCAAAGCCACCTTCCACCCCAGTCATACCCAGTATAGCACCACTGATGGGACAGAATTCTCTTCATCCATCTATGTTGTCCGTTTACACCAGGGAGCAAAGACCTGTGTATTTTGATCACTGAGCATGTGCGCTCAGTCACTTCATTGTATCTGAATCTCTGTGACCCTATGGACTGAAGCCCACCAGGCTCCTCTGTCCATGAGATTCCCCAGGCAAGAATACTGGAGTGGGTTGCCATGCCCTCCTCCAGNGAGCAAAGACCTGTGTATTTTGATCACTGAGCATGTGCGCTCAGTCACTTCATTGTATCTGAATCTCTGTGACCCTATGGACTGAAGCCCACCAGGCTCCTCTGTCCATGAGATTCCCCAGGCAAGAATACTGGAGTGGGTTGCCATGCCCTCCTCCAGTGGATCTCCCCGACCCAAGGATGGAACCAGTACTCCTGTGTCGCCTGCATTGCAGGCAGATTCTTTACCTCTAAGTCACCTGGGAAGCCCCACCGATATGCCCCCAGCCTCCAAAACAGTCCCTCTCACACCACTGAAGTGGCTCCAAACACATTTGTGGAGTGAACTCCACGATAGCGTGCTCCACAGACCTCAAGACAAAGAACCTGCTTGAGGCCAAGTTGGGGTGTCCGCCTCATCTGTGATCAATTCATAACTTCCCCATTTTGTGCACAATGGCTTTCTGGACCAAGAGTTTGAAGTTGGTCCCCAGCTCAGCACATGACTTGGCTGTGACATCTCAAGTCACTTCTCCCCTCCAGGACTCTGCTTCTCCATCTGCAGAATGCGAGGATTGATCTAAAGGTTATATAAAATGAAGCCCCTGCCAGATTAAACATCAGGGTTAATGTTTAATCTCAGGGGAAAGCTGACCAGGAGTGAAGTTTAATACTAGTCACAGGCCACACACGTTGTGTACGTAACCATGGGAGAAGCCCACCAGGTAGGGGACAATCCGTCCATGCATGAGTGAGGTTGGTCATGCTGAGAAAGGGTGAAGGGAGCACTGCACCCTGATCCTTCTCAGTGGGAGCGTGCTTAACCCCCAAATTTCCTTCCTGCTCAGGCAGAACACCATAGAACTCTCAGATCACCAGTAGCATCTCCAGGTTAGAATACTCTTAAAAGATCATCGACAGGTCTGCCCTGGGGGCTCAGTGGTAAAGAATCTGCTTGCCAATGCAGGAGACGTGAGTTTGATCCCTGATCCAGGAAGATCCTGCATGCCTTGGAGCAACTAAGTCCAAGAACCGCCAACTACTGAGCCTGTGCTCCTCAATAAGAGAAGCCAGGAGAAGTCCAAGCACCACAACTAGAGAGTAGCCCCCACTCACTGCAAATAGAGAAAGCCCACATGCAGCAGTGAAGACCCAGGGCAGCCAAAGTTAAACACATAAAAATTAAAAAAAATAAAAGATCATCGACAACTCTCCACAGAATTTAGTAACATTTATTTCTGTTAACTTTTTTTTTTTTTTTTTACAATTACCTTCTAACTGGGGCATCTGATACTGGTCTATTTACCATCATGTACCAAGTGTCTTTCTTTTATTTTAAGTTAAAAAAAATTTTTTTTAATTTATTGATCATTTATTTTTGGCTGCCCTGGGTCCTCGATGCTCCATGTGGACCTTCTCTAGCTGTGAAGCACAGGCTTCTCCTTGCAGTGGTTCCTCTCCAGAGCACGCACTTTAGAGCACAGGCTCAGTAGTTGTAGCACAAAGGCTTAGTTACCTGCGGCATGTGGAATCTTCCCAGACCCGGGATTGAACCCATGTCCCCTGCATTAGCAGGTGGATTCTTAACCACTAGACCACTAGGAAGACCTACGTATCTTTCAAAAATAAAGTATTGAAGAAAAAAAGCCAAGTACCTAACAATGCTGAAGATTGCACTAGCTAGCTAGCTAGTGAAGTTGCGCAGTTGTGTCCGACTCTTTGTGGCCCCATGTACTGTAGCCTACCAGGCTCCTCTGTCCATGGGATTTTCCAGGCAATAGTACTGGAGTGGATTGCCATTTCCTTCTCCAGGGGAAGATTGCACTAAACTTTCCCTTTCTTAAGGTCAGTATTTTTTAATTTTTTTTAAATGTGAAGCATTTTTGAGGTCTTTATTGAATTTGTTACAATACTGCTTCTGTCTTATGTTTTGATTTTTTGGCCTTTAGGCATGTGGGATCTTTTAGCTCCCCAACGAGGGATCAAACCCAAATCCTCTGCACTAAAAGTTGAAATCTTAACTGCTGGATCATCAGGGAAGTCTCAACGAATACATCTTGAAAGGAAATATAACACTGGGGTAATTTTTTTTTATAAGTATCAGGTGCCTACAACAGATGCAAAGGAAAGTAAACAGTGTTATTAAATTCTGGGCAGCTGCTTTTGCCTGTGGAAGGTTCTGGATTAGGTGACTGTTAAAGAAGTCAGCAAATAGGTGTTCACGACTCAGCAGCACCCAATTTGAGTGCTTCTTGGTAGAATCAGTTTAAAAGAAGACTGAAAAGGAAGTCATTTCTTATCGTTATTAGGTTTATTCTGTATATGCAGTTTGCATCCAAACATGCATGGAGAACCCCAGTAGGGTTTCAAAAACAAATAACAAACATGAGTGGAGAACTCTGTGCATGGAATTCTCTCAGACCACTCCCCCCCAGCACCCCTCCACCCAAACACACACAGACTTCCCTTCTCCAAGAAAAACAATGCCATTCCTCCTAGACCCAGCTCCTGGGTCTAAGCACCCAGTCTCATCAAAACCACAGCTAAAATTCATTGGTCACTCATCTTGCCAGGGACTGTGTGAAGTACACAAATAAATTTGACCTTCCAAAAACCCCAAATGAGCGAGGGACTTTGTTATATCCATTTTGCAGATGAATAAACTGAGGCTCGAGGAAGGATGCTCTCACCCAAGGCTGTGCAGCTTGTAAACAGTGATGCTGAAACCCCAGGCAGTGATGCTAAGCTGGAGCTGCCCCCAGGGTGAGCCAGGACTGACACCAGGTGGCAATGCCTGTGGCAGTATCAGGCAGGATGCTGGCTTCTCTGTCATGTTTTTGGGCACAGAGGGGATGTCAAGGTTACCTCTCTCCGGATTCATCCAGCCCCTCCTCTTGCAAGCTGTGTGACCTTGGGCAAGTCATTTGGCTTCTCTGTGCTACTGCTTCCTTTCTCTAAATAATAAAGATCTAGTGAGTTCTCATATGTAAGCAGTAGCATACCATGGCTGAGGCAAGGGGAGCAGCCCACCCCAGGTGCTATCAAAAAAGAGGCTGATTCATTTCCAAAATATACAAACATCTCATATAGGTCAATAATGAAAAAAAAAAGCAACCCAATTAGAAAGTGAGCAAAAGACCTAAATAGACCTTTCTCCAAAGAAGACATGCAGATGGCCAATAGGCACATGAAAAGATGCTCAATATCACTATTCAGTTCAGTTCAGTTCAGTCGCTCAGTCCTGTCCGACTCTTTGCCACCCCATGAATTGCAGCACGCCAGGCCTCCCTGTCCATCACCATCTCCCGGAGTTCACTCAGACTCACGTCCATTGAGTCAGCGATGCCATCCAGCCATCTCATCCTCTGTCGTCCCCTTCTCCTCCTGCCCCCAATCCCTCCCAGCATCAGAGTCTTTTCCAATGAGTCAACTCTTCGCATGAGGTGGCCAAAGTACTGGAGCTTCAGCTTTAGCATCATTCCTTCCAAAGAAATCCCAGGGCTGATCTCCTTTAGAATGGACTGGTTGGATTTCCTTGCAGCCCAAGGGACTCTCAAGAGTCTTCTCCAACACCACAGTTTAAAAGCATCAATTCTTTGGCGCTCAGCCTTCTTCACAGTCCAACTCTCACATCCATACATGACCACAGGAAAAACCATAGCCTTGACTAGATGGACCTTAGTCAGCAAAGTAATGTCTCTGCTTTTGAATATGCTATCTAGGTTGGTCATAACTTTTCTTCCAAGGAGTAAGTGTCTTTTAATTTCATGGCTGCAGTCACCATCTGCAGTGATATTGGAGCCCCAAAAAATAAANCGCATGAGGTGGCCAAAGTACTGGAGCTTCAGCTTTAGCATCATTCCTTCCAAAGAAATCCCAGGGCTGATCTCCTTTAGAATGGACTGGTTGGATTTCCTTGCAGCCCAAGGGACTCTCAAGAGTCTTCTCCAACACCACAGTTTAAAAGCATCAATTCTTTGGCGCTCAGCCTTCTTCACAGTCCAACTCTCACATCCATACATGACCACAGGAAAAACCATAGCCTTGACTAGATGGACCTTAGTCAGCAAAGTAATGTCTCTGCTTTTGAATATGCTATCTAGGTTGGTCATAACTTTTCTTCCAAGGAGTAAGTGTCTTTTAATTTCATGGCTGCAGTCACCATCTGCAGTGATATTGGAGCCCCAAAAAATAAAGTCTGACACTGTTTCCACTGTTTCCCCATCTATTTCCCATGAAATGACGGGACCGGATGCCATGATCTTTGTTTTCTGAATGTTAGAGAAATGCAAAGCAAAACCTCAGAGAGGTTATCATCTCACGCCAGTCAGAATAAAGTGTCTACAAATAATAAATGCTGGAGAGGAGATATGGAAAAGGGAACCCTCCTACACTGTTGGTGGGAAAGCAAATTGATGTAGCCACCATGGAGAACAGCATGGAGGTTCTTTAAAAATTAAAAAATAGAGCCACCATATGATCCAGCAATTCCATTCCTGGGCATGTATATGGAGGAAACTCTAACTTGAAAATATACATGCAGCCCAATGTTCACGGCAGCACTATTTACAACAGTTAAGGCATGGAAACAACCCAACGGTCCATCAACAGATGAATGGATGAAAAAAAAGAGACGTGTCACACATACACTATGGAATATTACTCAGTCACCAAAAAGAATGAAACAGTGTCGTCTGCAGCATCATGAATGGACCTAGAGATTATCATACAAGTGAAGTCAGACCGAAAGGAAAATACCCTATGATATCAGCCATAAGCAGCATCTAAAATATAACATGATGCAAATGAACTTATTTACAAAACAGAAACAGACTCACAGATATAGAGAACAGACTTTTGGTTACCCAAGGGGAAAATTGGGGGTGGGAAGGATAAATTAGGACTTTGGGATTAACAGATACGCACTACTATATATGCAATAAACAGAGGTCCTACTGTATAGCACAGGGAACTATATTCAATATCTTAAATCATGATGGGAAAGAATCTGAAAGAGAAAATAAATATATGTATAACCGAATCACTCTGCTGTATACCAGAAACTAACACAACCCTGTAAATCAACTATCCTTCAATTAAAAAAAAAAATCTGGAAAAAAAGGAGGGCATTGTAGAGAATTCAAAAAATGATAATCAACCTGATTTTATTATTCACTTTTTTCATATCACCATGTACAGACAATTCTGAGTAATGTCAGAATAACCTCCCTTAAGACATCTCTTATTGATCTAAACCAGTAAGAGGGTCAGCAAAGTTGACAGCTTCTCAGCTTGTGATTCCAGTGAGAAAGCTGTCAATGAACATGGCTCGGTGCCAAAAAGGTTTTTTATGGGCGCTGAAATTTGAATCCTCTGTACTTTGCACGTGTGAAACATCAATCTCCTTTTGATTCTTTTCCCAAGCAGTTAAAAAAAAAAAAACACCTCCTTAGCTCCTATAAAAATAGACTGGATTTGGCAAGTCGTGGTCTGTCCAGTCCTGGTCTGAACAATTGCTGTGGTTTGGCCACTGGAAGTTTTGAATTATCACATTTTATTATGTATCCTTTAATAAACATTGTCTTGTACACAGAAGTGAACTGGGAGAATTTTGGGCAATGCATTTGGCCCCAGACTCACACAGACTCAGTGGCACACATTCATTTGGAGAGTTAGTTCTTATTGATTCTAATTCTTTTGAATTCCCTTTGGACACAGTTCATATTTCCAACCCTTGTGGTGATACACGAGCTTGTGTTTAAACAATAGATTTGAAACAAACAATGATGGACCAGTGACTTTTAATGCCAAGAAAAAGAGTTTGAATTGCTTTGCTTTTTTTTTTTTTTAATCTGACCGCTTGGACTTTCTCTTTCTGTTTAAAAGTTTAGTTATTGCTTGCTGATGTTGTTTAGTTGCTAAGTTGTGTCTGACTCTTGTGACCCCATGGACTGTATAGCACTCCAGGCTCATCTGTCCATTGGATTTCTTAGGCAGGAATACTGGAGTGGGTTGCCATTTCTCCAGGGGATCTTCTCGACCCAGGGATTGAACACGTGTCTCTTGAGTCTCCTGCATTGGCAGGCGGATTCTTTACCACGGGGCCACCAGGGAAGCATAGACAGTGCACCAATTGGAAAAGATAACATTCTTGTTTGATAAGCTCAATTTTTAATTCAAACCCAGGTCATTTTTACTGGACTTGAGCCATATCTTTAAAATAGAAATATTTTCTGCCTTTAAATTATTATTCTTATTTAATGATTTACTTCTTATTAAACTGTAATGTTGGACTTACCAGGTCGCCAATGCAGGAGAGTTCGATTGCTGGGTCAGGAGGATCCCCTGGAGAGGGAACTGGCAACCCACTCCAGTATTCTTGCCTGGAAAATTCCAAGGACAAAGGAGTCTGGTGGGCTACAGTCCATGGGGTCACAGAGTCAGACATGATTGAGCACAACTCTAATGTTATTATTCATTATTGTGGATAGACCGATAGAGACATGCACAACATGTGAACACGTGTAAAGAGAAGTTTTTCCTTTAAAAAAATTCATTAATGAAATTAAAAGGTATTCATTGTTACCACTTTTCCTTTACTGGACTGGATATTTTTTTATGTATGTTAATGGTGTGATTTTATAGCTGGTATCCAATAAAAGAAAAAACTTCACTCAATATTTCTTTCTTGGCTATTACAATTATTGGTTGTTTTTCATAATTTTTACTGATAAACCTTTCAGCTTAAAGAGGAGGAAATTGTAAAACAAGATTTTTTCCAGCTTTTAAATGCGCTATGTAAGCCTCAGCATTAGGCACTTAATACCTGGTTCCCAGTGTCAGACAAATATTTATTAACATCCATATTTCATTGAGGGTTTCCCTGGTGGCTCAGAGGTAAAGAATCTGCCTGCAGTGCAGGAGACACAGGAGACCTGGGTTTGGTCTCTGGGTCGGGAAGATTCCCTGGAGAAGGAAATGGCAACCCACTCCAGAATTCTTGCCTGGAAAATCCCATGGACAGAGGAGCCCATGGATTTACAAAGAGTCAGATATGACTGGGCAACTGAGCGTGTGTGCACACACACACATACACACATGCACACATATACCTCATTGAAAAATTATACCTCCATTGTCTGTCTTTAAAAAGATTGAGAACAAAGAGCAGCTTTTGCATTTTTAAATAATTTAAAAATATTGAGTAAAGCAATCCAGTCAAATTAATTAAATAAAATATGGAGTAATTATTTAGGAGAAACATTATTTCACAACACAAGAAAACTACCATGAAATTAAAATTTTGGCCTCCAAAAATAAAATTCAAATTTCAGGCTCCAAAAATAAAACTTCATTGGCACAGAGCCACGCCTTTTTGTGGACTGTATGGCTTGTGGCTGTTTCGGAAGCTAAAAGGGCAGAGTTGACCAACTGTGACAAACTGTGTTTAAACTATTTGCTGCATGGCCCTCTAAGAAAAAGTTGCCCGACTCCCGCTCTAATTTTTCAACTCCTGTCCTCAAAACTTCCAACTCTGAAAGCACAGAAATAGCCCTCCAGGTACCAAGACTTAAACCCTCGCCTCTTCCAGCTCTCTGGGTCCCCAGTGGACCCCTCGCCTTACTCAGGCCAAGCCTAAGGATGGGGGAGATGGGTCAGCATATCAATCCCTGGCGCCCTCTAGTGGACGCCGTGAGCAATTGCCTCTTCAACCTCCTTTCCTGGCTGCCGACACCTCGCCGTCGGCCTGCCAGATCTCTTCGCAAGTGGGAGATTTATTTTGTGCGCCCTTCTGGCCCTCATTCAGCTCCCTGCTCCGGGCCAACGTCTCCAGGGCTACCCCTCCTGGGACCATGCTTCCACTCTCCCACATGCTTTATACACTAGAAGGATTCTGAATGAATTAAATTCCACTCTGTGACACTCTGCCAGTGTCAGAGATGTTGACAAATTTGAATAGCGTTGTGTTGTTACTTTCCAAAGCTTCCTGGTGCATGAACATACCATCTCTTAACTTGTGCTTTTTACCTGTATGTATGCCTTGCATCTGTGTAGAATGGCACTTTCTCCTCCTGTTGTTGTTTTCACTTTAATATTCATTTATTTATTTGGTTGCACAGGGTCTTAGTTGTAGTATGTGGGATCTAGTTCTCTGACCAGGGATCAAACTCAGAGCCCTCTGCATTGAGAGCTCCAAGTCTTATCCATTGGACCACCAGGGAAGTCCCTCCCTGGAAGTGTTTTGACCTGCATCATTTCATCCAACATCTTCAGGGACTGGCTGGTGTTTCACTGTGAAAACATAGAAGGTTGGAGGAGGTGATGTATATGCTCAGACTGACAGAGGATGTTGGGATCAAGGTGAGAAGAGACCCAGGTACAGTGGTGAGCTGGAGCTGGCTTCCTCTGGCTGGTCAGATTCAATGACATCACAAGGGTAGCTTGAAACTGGCCATGGTTGGGGTATTTACACCACAGGAATTGGCAGATGATGCAAATTACAGATTTTCTGTGTGGATCATGTAAAGGAAGGGCTAGCCGCTGCATTTTGTGATGTGAGCCAAGCAGCACCAGCATGGCAACCAGGTAGGAAGATGGTCCTCCTGGGAGAGAGAATCCATATCAGCTGTGCCAGGGACTGTTTGGAAGATAAATCACTCTTTTTCAGAGCCTTCCTTTCTTCATCACTCATTCATTCACTCATTTCACTCATCAAATATTTATTTAAAAATTTAATATGTTTGTTTATTTGGCTACACCAGGTCTTAGTTGCAGCATGTGGGATCAAGTTCCTTGACCAGGGATGGAACCCAGGCCTCCTGCATTGGGAACAGGGGAGTCAGTCGCTGAACAACCAGGGAAGTCGCAAATATTTATCAAATATTACCTAAAGTAACAAGAGGGCTTCCCTGGTAGCTCAGATAGCAAAGAATCTGCCTGCAATGCAGGAGACCCAAGTTTGATCCCTGGGCCAAGAAGACCTCCTGAAGGAGGGCATAGCAAACCACTCTAGTATTCTTGCCTGGAGAATCCCATGGACAGGGGAGCCTGGCGGGCTACAGTCCATGGAGTCAAAAGGAGTCGGCCACAACTGAGCGACTAACATTCACTTTCACTTTTTTCAGTGTGCTAAGACTTTACCCATTCCTTCTCAGATATTAAAATAATGCTTTGATGGAGAAGGAAATGGCAACCCACTCTTGTATCCTTGCTTGGGAAATCCCATGGGGAGTCTAGTGTGTAACGGTCCATGGAGTACAACAGGGCTGGACAGGGCATAGCAACGAAACAACAACAAATGGAAGTTCTAGCCAATGTATGAGAACAAAAACTTGTAAGGAATTCGGGGTTGGGGCTGAAACCAAAATCCTATTGTTTACAGATGTGAATGTCTATTTAGAAAAACCAAAATAAACTGCAAGCAAATATCTAACTAAAAAATAAAATAAAATAATGCTTTGATATTTCTCCTGACCAAAAAAAAAAAAAAGCAGTGATTATTTATAAAGTCCAGTACTTTACTTTTCCAAGATATCAGATGTGAGATATTAGACTAGCTTAATCCCTACTGCAAATGCAGCAAGTGTTTCTGCTATGCCTGTTATTTCTGGTAAGTCTGAGCTTGTTTTGGGGGTCTGCTGCTGAGGGTTGGAAAATGGTTTGTATACCTGACTACCTTTGGACATCCAAGTGGGGATCTCATAAGCCTCCAAAATCCAACCTTGCTGACATCACCTTACCTTCCTCCCAACCTGCTCCTCTCGCTGCCCTTCCTGTCTCCCTAAATGGAAGCTCCAGGCTTTCAGGGCTCCAGGTCAAAATGTGGGGTTGTCCTTGCGTTTTCTCTTTCCCTGACACCCCGATATCCACCCATCAGCAGTCTTGTCCACTCTGCTTCACTCTGTTCCAGCCACTAGGGCCTCCCTTCTGTTCCTCCAACACACCAGGCCTGGTTCTGCCCCAGGGCCTTTGTACCTTTCTGTCCACCTCTAAAATCTTCCTCCGGGGACCTCCCTGGTGCTCCAGTGGTTAAGACTCCCCCTTCCAATCCAGAGGATGTGGGTTTGTTCCCTGGTCAGGGAGCTAAGATCCCACATTTCCTTGGGGCCAAAAAAACAAAAAACGGAAGCAAAACTGTAACAAATTCAATAAAGACTTTTAAAAAATGTCTACATAAAGAAAGTCTTATTAAAAAAAACCCTAAATTTTAATTAATAAAATTTTAAAAAAAACCCTCTTCTTCCAGATCTCAGTGGGGCACACTCCCAACTTTCTGTGCTTTTGCCCAGATGTCACCTTCTCAATGAGACCTTCCCTGTTGTCTTACTGAAAACTGTGACCTTTGCCCTGTTCCCACCTTCTGTGCATCATCCTTCCTTACCTCTGCTCTTTTCTTCCAAGGCATTTAACCAATAGGAACATGCTCTTTATTTTGCCTGTTTGTGGCCTATTCCCTCATCAGACTGTGAGCTCCATGACAGCTTAGTGCAGAGTAGTGAAAGTGAAAGTGAAGTCGCTCAGTCGTGTCCAACCCTTCGCGACCCCGTGGGCTGTAGCCCACCAGGCTCCTCCGTCCATGGGATTCTCCAGGCAAGAGTACTGGAGTGGGCTGCCATTTCCTTCTCCAGGAGATTTTCCTGACCCAGGGATCGAACCCAGGTCTCCCGCATTGCAGGCAGACGCTTTAACCTCTGAGCCACCAGAGAAGCCCTAGTAGGGGTTCAATAAAAACTTGTTGGGACTTCCCTGGTGGTCCAGTGGCTGGGAATCCGCCTGCCAGTGCATTCAATCCCTGGGGGAGGATTCCATGTGATGCCAGGCGGCTGGGCCCTTGAACCACAACTACAGAGCTCAAGTGCATGCATGCTGAGTCACATCGGACCCTTTGTGACTCCACGAACTCTAGCCCCCACTGCACAATTCGAGAAAGCCTGCACACAGCAATGAAGACCCAGTGCAGCCAATAAATTAATAAAAATAAAATAAAATGAAAAATCTTTTAAAAAGAAATGAAAAGTTAAGATAAATAAATAATGATGGACCATTCAGCTACTACAATAGGGGAAAGGAATCTGGATTCAAAGCACATATGACATACAAAACTGATGAATTAGAAATCTAATTGCAAATTATAAATTTAATCATAAAATGTAAAACAGGAAAATGTCTTTAAAAATATTTTTTGAGTGAATGAACGGTATAGTTGTCGAATGAGTGGATTATTTGCCTTTACTTCATGAGGAACATGCCATGTTTATGCTGCAAATGCCTCCTTGTGGAACAGATGTTCCAATGCCCTAGACCAGGGATTGGCAAACCACAGCCCAGGACCAAAACCAGCTCACCACCTGCTGTCATACTGTCTTCAAGTTAAGAATGAATTTTACTGAGGGAGGCTCAAGGCGGACGGGTATATGTATACTTACTGCTGATTTGTGCTATTGCACACAGAAGCCCACGTCACACTGTGAAGCAATTAGCTTCGTGCACTCACGCATGCTCAGTCGCTCATGTCCGACTTGTTGTGACCCCATGGACTGTAGCCCACCAGGCTCCTCTGTCCATGGGATTTCCCAGGCAAGAATACAGGAGTGGGTTGCCATTTCCTCCTCCAGGGGATCTTCCCCACCCAGGGAGCAAACCTGTGTCCCCTGCATCTCCTGCATTGCAAGCAGGTTCTTTACCACTAATGCCACCTGGGAAGCATGAAGAAATGACCCTCCAATCAAAAATTTTAAAAATGGAGAAGGAAATGGCAACCCATTCCAGGGTCTTGCTTGAGAAATCCCATGGATAGAGGAGCCTGGTGGGCTACAGTCCATGGGGTCACAAAGAGCCGGACTTATCAACTAAACAACAACATGAGATGGATAACCAACAAAGACCTACTGTATAGAACAGGGAATCTGTTCAATGTTATGCGGAAGCTTGGATGTGAGGGGAGGCTGGATGTTTAGGGGAGGATGGATACATGTATATGTATGGCTGAGTCCCTTTGCTGTCCATCTGAAACTATCACAGCATTGTTAATTGGCTATACTCCAATATAAAATGTTAAAAAAAAGTATTTTTAAAAAATACGCTACAGGAGTACACTGATAGCAAAAATCTCTCTCCTACTTGGGAGGTGAGGACTGATCTATTTGTAACCAAATAAATACTATAGAAATAAAAAATTATGAATTTTATATTATTTAACTGCTTGAAAAAAATTGAAGAATATTTTCTGATACTGAAAATTATATAAAATGCAAATGTCAGGGTCCCGTGGTCATACCTATTTGTCTACAGATTTTTTTAAGCAGAGACTGGCCCTCAAAACTGAAAATATTTATTATCTGGTCCTTTACAGAAAAAGTTAGCAGAGCCCTGTTCATGTGTCAAAGGAGGAAATCATGTTGCCCAAGGGGATGCTGAGACCTACAGAGTTGAAATGAGTTTTCAAAGGTCCCCATGTTTCCTTTTAAAAAATATGTATTTATTTGTTTGTTTGGCTGCATCAGGTCTTTCTTGTAGCACTTGGGTCATGCAGGATTTTTCATTGTGGTGCACAGGCTTAGGTGCTCCGTAGAATTTGAGAATCTTAAGTACCTGACCAGGGATTGAACCCATGTACCCTGCATTGCAAGGAGGATTCTTTTTTTTTTTTCTTATGTGTGTATATATATATATATATATATATATATATATATTATTGCAGTGTTTCAGGTGTTCAGCAAGGTGATTCAGTTATACATATACACATATATTATTTTTCATATACACATAATTTTTCAAATTATTTTCCATTATAGGTTATTACAAGATATTGACTATAGTTCTTTGTGCTATACTGTAAAGCAAGGTAGATTCTTAGCCATTGGACCACCGGGAAAGTCTCCCAGGGCCCCACGTTTCTAAGGGACTCTGCATTTGCTGAATTACCTGAACTGTGCCTCTGATGCTTTACAGGAAACAGAACTCAGACTGATGAAGCCATACCTTCAGAAACTGAAGGTCACCTGAGGTACTGTCCTTAAGAGACAAATCTGCAACCAACCATCTGATCTTGCCTAGCCCCAGAGATTTCTAATTGCCCCTGTAAAAAGAGAAGGAAAAAAAAAGCAATTGCTCTTTCTAGAAACTTTGAGTTTGGGACTTTGATCACAGTAATTACAACATCTGATCAGAACTCTATTCTACTTCACTTCTGCAGGTATTTATGGGCAGTCAGAAGCTGGTGGTGAAAGCAGCGCTGCCCCACGGAGGCAGAAAAATTAGTTTCCGGGAGCTTCGGAGTGACTGTTAATGGGGAAGGGGTTTCTTTTGGTGTGATGGAATGTTCTGGAGCTAGGCAGTTAAGATAGCAGTGAGGGTTTCACAACACAGTGAATATGCTAGAAAACCACTTATCTGTATTTTATCTTATTTTTTAATCTTATTTATTTTGGCTGCACCATAGGATCTTAGCTCCCCAACCAAGGCTCGAACCAGCACCCCCTTCAGTGGAAGCTCTTAACCACTGGGAAAGTAATGTAATGTTAGTCTCTCAGTTGTGTACTATTCTTTGTGACCCCATGGACTCTAGCCTGCCAGGCTCCTCTCCCCATGGAATTCTCCAGGCAAGAATACTGGAGTTGGTTGCCATTCCCCTCTCCAGGGAATCTTCCCAACCCAGAACCACCAGGGAAGTCCCTGATCCATACATTTTAAAAATAGAGTGGATTTTTACTGTTGTATGAAAATTGTATAAATTGTAATTAAGTTGAATTGGTTCATGGTGCTTTTCAGGTCTACTCTCTCCTACTTTTCTATACATTCATTCTAATTTTTGAGAGTTTGATATTGAAACTCCAACTAAAGATCTTAATTTATCCACTTAAAAATAATTTTAATATAAAGTGAAATTATATAACTTAAATGGCTTCCTTGGTAGCACTAGCAGTAAAGAACCCACGTGAATATCCACATTCCCTGGGATAGGTCTTCTGGCAGGGAGTGGACACTCAGTACATGTTAGATGAGTGAGAGTGCACACCACGCTGGTGGGGGAAGATCTTAACTCGCCAATGTGTAACAACAGTAGTGTGCTGGTCAGTGCTTAACAACCAGCTCTCTTGCAGGGGAATTTAGATACCTCTGTATATCTAATACAGGGCTTCCCTGGTGGCTCAGCAGTAAATAATCTACCTATAATGCAGGAGATGCAGGAGTCGTGGGTTCAATCCCTGTATCAGGAAGATCCCCTGGAGGAGGGCATGGCAACCCCCTCCAGTATTCTTGCCTGGACAACCCATGAACAGAGAAGCCTGGTGGGCTACAGCCCATGGAGTCACAAAGAGTTGGACACGACTGAAGTGATTAAGCATGCATGTATCTAATTCACATACAAAATACATGCATTATAGACATCTCTACACATCAAATATATGTTACACATATAATAACAAACATGTATTGTAGGTATCTATATGTATAGAATAGACATACATATGTGTAACATACATGCACTGTGGGTTTCTCTATATGTTGAACATACATGTATACAATATACATGTATTATATAATATACAACTTTATTATAGATGTTTTCAAAATAAAGGAGGTATAGGATACAATTTACAAGTAATAATCACAGGACTTCCCTGGTGGTCTGGTGGTTAAGAATCCATCTGCCAGTGCAGGGGATGGGGGTTTAATCCTTGGTCCAGGAGGATTCCACAAGCCACGGAGCAACTAAGCCCGTGCACCACAACTACTGAGGCCATGTACCCTGGAGCCTGTGCTCTGCAAGAGAAGTCACCGCAATGAGAAGCCTGCACATCACAACTAGAGTAGCCCCCGCTTGCCACCAACTAGACAAAAGTCAGAGAAGCAACCAAGACCCAGCATGGCTAAAAAATTTTTTTAATAAAAGAAAGGTTTTAAAAGAATGTCATATGAATGACACAGTGCACCATGTTACTTTTCGAGACTGCCTTCTTTTGGTGGCTGTAATGTCTTTGATACTCACCCAAATTCATGCATGTAACTATAGTGTGTTCCTTTTTGTTACTGGGTAGCATTCCACTGTGTGGAATTAACCCTCATTTTCTTTTCTTTTTAAAATTACTTATTGTTGGTTGTGCTGGGTCTTCACCACTGCCCAAGGACTTTCTCTAGCTGTGGCAAGCAGGGGCTACTCTCTTGCTGTGAAGCACAGGCTCTAGGGTGCGAGGGCTTCAGTAGTTATGGTACACAGGTTTAGCTGCTCCTCGGAATGGAAAACTTCCCAGAGCAAGAATCGAGCCCATGTCCTCTGCATTGTCAGGCAGATTCTTAACCACTGGACTACCAAGGAAGTTCTAATCCACATTTTCTTAATTCATTCTATTCACAGTTTGCGTGCTCAGTTTACCCATTGAAGGACCTTTGGGTAGTTTCCAGTTTGGGGCTTACTACAAAAAAAGTTTTTATGAATATTCATGTTCAGGTTTTTGTGCGAACCTGAGCATTCCTTTCTCTGGAGTAAACACCCAGAAGTGGGATTGCTGGGTCATATGTGTGTTTAACTTTCTAAGAAACTACCAAGTCATTTTCCAGAGGGGCTGGACCATTTTTGTATTCCCACCAGGAACATAGGAGGGTCCCAGGTGAACTGCATCTTCATCAGAAGTTGGTACTGTCAGCCTTTTTTATTTTAGCCATTCTAACAAGCACAAGCTCCAGGAGACAGTGAAGGACAAGGAAGCCTGGCACACTGCAGTCCATGAGGTCATAAAGAGTCGGACATGACTGAATGACTGAACAGCAATAAGCGTATGGTAGTAGCTCACTGTGGTTTTTAACTTGCATCTCCCCAATGGTGATAGGTTTCTAGCCATCTTCATTTTATAAAAGCAGTGTCATAAAATGTCTTCTGTAACTTCCTATTTCCAAGACTTTTTTACATTGTTGTTGTCATTTGTGAGTTTTGTTGTTTCACCGTTAAGTTGTGTCTGACTCTTTTGCGACCTCATGGACTGTAGCCCACCAGGCTCCTCTGTCCATGGGACTTCCCAGGCAAGAATACTGGAGTGGGTTGCCATTTCCTTCTCCAGGGGAACTTCCAGACGCAGAGATGGAACCCGGGTCTCCTGCATTGGCAGGCAGATTCTTTACCACTGAGCCACTGGAGAAGCCCAGTATTAGTGAATTTACTGTTGCCTAATATTTCTTTGGGGGCTATACGGGAACACGTTTTTCCATCAATGGCTGTTTGTGTTGCTTCTAGATTTTTGCCATGGAGAACATTAGTTCTGCTCGCACTGCCATATAAGAACCGTGTGCTAACCGACTGCCCCACTGGAGCCTCAGTGGAGAACATTGTGTATGTGTCCCCTGGTTGTACAAGGGCATGTGCCTAGAGGTAGAATTGCTGGGTTGCAGACAATCCAGATAGAGCTCAACTGCAGTATTCAAAAGGGTCAAGTCAGCCGTTCCTTCAGTTAATCCATTGCCCAGGTGAGAGAGATAAAGTTCAGGGTACATTCTGAGATAGGCAGCGTGTACCCATGTGATATTAATACTAAATTGAGCCTGAGCAAGATAAATGTCATTGTGGATTGAATCAACAAAGCTATTAGAAATTAATTTCCAGGATGGAGGAGGGGAGATTTCAGAGACCAAGTCTCTGGGACCAAGGAACAGATGTGTTACGCAAGATGTGACTGGCACTGAATTAAAGAGACAGGTAAGAGGGCGAGGTCACGGAACAAAATGTCCTCAGCGGGTCAAGATAGAGAAGGGGGTGGAGGTGACAGTCTGTTGTAACTGCAACAATAAAGCTCGTGTTGCCTGACAAGGGCTGAGCAACAGGTGATTGGCAGAAAATGTGTCTGTTGAGGACAGAAGCATCCCTTTCTTTGATTCAGGCAGCCTATATTCTGAGCTTCCAGCGTCCAAGGAGCTGGGCTGGGAGAGAGAGAGACAAAAGCAACATCTTCCTTGCTTTCAAAATGTTTATAATGAGAAGGGAAAGGAGAGCGAGATAGAGGGGATGGGAATCAGAATACAGCAAGAGCCAAATGCCAGAAACAAGCAAGTGTATTGGGAATTCCAAGAACCAGGGAACTTGTAGAAATGGGCAGAGTTGAAATTTTTGTGCACCGAGCCCCTAGCTAGGAATCGAAGAGAAAATTCTTCTAGTTAGAAAAGGTCTGATTCCTTGATCCTCCTCAAAAACCAATTTAATTCAGCCATAAAAAAGAATGAAATAATGCCATTTGCAGCCACATGGATGGACCTAGAGATGATCATACTAAGTGAAGTCAGACAGATAAATATCATGATATCACTTATCTGTAGAATCTAAAATAGGATACAATGAACTTTACAAAACAGAGACACAAAGACGTAAAAAACAAACTTATGGTTGCCAAAGGGAAAAGGGAGATAAATTAGGAATTTGGGATTGACAGAAATATACCACTATACATAAAATAACAAAGATGTATAGCACAGAGAAATATATTCAATATCTTATAATAACCTGAAATGGAAAATAGATTCATATACACACATACTTAGAGATATTGTAAATCACTTTGCTGTACACCTGAATCATTGTAAATCAACTATACTTCAATTAAAAAAAAAAAAAGAACCAATTTATTGTTTTACCTGAAGGGCAGTCCCCAAAATAAACATGATAGAGTATCATACAGCAAGGGAGAAAACAAATTACTGTTACATGCAATCACATAGATGAATAACAAAAATATTTTGCTGAGCAAAAGAAGTTGGACGCAAGAGCACATACTGTACAATTCCATTTTCACAAAGCTTTAGAACAGGCAAAACTGATCTCTGGGGACAGAAATCAGAATCTAGGATGCCTGTGGGGGAGTAGGGGGGGGGAGCTTCAGCCAGTTTGTCCTGGCTAATAAGTGCCTTCTGGTACCGTCCTTTACAACCTCATGGTAGTTGGAAATTAGTCTTGGTGGGAATATATACACCACTGAAAATGACAAAATGGCAAATTAAAAACCAGCCTTTCTCTCTCTCTCTTTCTGTCCCTCCACCCCCTCCTATTTCATAACCCCATTGTTAAACATTTACNGCCTTCTGGTACCGTCCTTTACAACCTCATGGTAGTTGGAAATTAGTCTTGGTGGGAATATATACACCACTGAAAATGACAAAATGGCAAATTAAAAACCAGCCTTTCTCTCTCTCTCTTTCTGTCCCTCCACCCCCTCCTATTTCATAACCCCATTGTTAAACATTTACCAGCACGCTACTGCTGCTAGGGGCAAGGGGGATTAACTGAACAGGACACTGAGAAAACTTTCTGGACTAATGGAAATGTTCTGCTTCTTGTTTCCGGGAATGGCTTCACAGGTGTATATAATTGTAAAAGCTTAAGGAATTGAACATTCAAGAACTGTGCGTTTATTATATGTAAGTTACAGCTCAATAAAAGAAAGACTATAGCCTTTCTTTTATATATAGCCTAAAATAAAATGGCAGAGAAATCACTTTGCAGAACAGAAGGACTGGAAACGCCCAGATCTGGGAAAGGTCATGGTGTGTTTTGAAGCTAGATGGGCATGCTGAATTTTGAGTGAGTGACTGGTAATGGCGAGAGGCAAAATGAAAAAGGCTCAGATTGGAGAAGTGGAGGGGCAAGTGTGTCTGGGAGCAGTTTTTATCAGGGGAGAGCGATGGTTACATCTTTGTATTTTTAAAGCATTGTCACATTTTGCAATTATGTTTACTTAGATTATATAGCTATTTTTAAAAAACACTATCTCTCAGTGTCTATGGGGTCTAATATTTAAAAGTCTTGCAAATTAACTGTTAAAAGAATGACTGCAGGAACTTCCCTGGTGGTCTAGTGGCTAAGACTGGTCACTCCCAATGTAGGGGTCCCAGGTTTGATTCCTGGTCAGGGAAGGAGATTCCACATGCTACAGTAAGAGATCTCATGCTGCAGCTTAAAAAAAGATCCCTCATCTTCAATGATGATCGAAGATCCCAAGTGTCACAACCAAGACCTGGTGCAGCCAAATAAATAAATATGAAAAAAAAAAAAAAACATTGCAGGGTGGCCGGACAGGAAGTGGGCAAGACTGAGCCAGGGGAACCAGGGAACCTGAGCTGGACCTAGAAGTGGATCGAATCTCCTATTTCTTCGCACATTAAGATACACCCCACCATGAAATATGCACAGGTGCTCAGAAATGTGAGCCCTGCCCCCAAAATAATGTGGTGAGTTTTTCAGGAAGTCAATATTTTCCTATTTAAATGACTGTCCTTTATTCTCTCTCATGTACTGCCTTTTTTTTTTTTTAACTGGTGTTAAAATCACTTTTCTTGTTTAATAGTTTAGCCATTGTGGAAAACAGTATGATGATCCCTCAAGCAATTAAACATAGGGACTTTCCTGGTGGTCCAGTGGCTAAGACTCCACCCTCCCCAACGCAAGGGGCGTGGGTTTGATCCCTGGTGAGGAAACTAGATCCCACATGCGGCAACTAACAGCATAGCTAATAATGATGTAAATTTTATTTAATTATGGAGCTAAAGATCCCACATGCTGCAATAGTCCCTGTGCCGCCAAATATTTTTAAAAATTAAAACGTAGAAACGCCACATGATCCAACAATTCCACTTCTAAGTAGACATCCAAAATAACTGCAGGCAGGAATTTCAACAGATATTGGTACACCCTTGTCCATTGCAGCCCTATTCACAACAGCCAGAAGGGAGATACACCCAAAAGTCCATCAGTGGATAAACCGAGAAACAAAATGTGGTCCAACCATGAACACTATTCAGCCTTAAAAAGGAAAGAAATTCTGACACACGCAAGAACGTAAATGGACCTTAAGGATATAGATGGACCTTGAGGATATTACACTGAGTGAAATAAGCCAGTCACAAAGGACAATTACTATAGNCGAGTGAGTGGGTCGGGCTGGGGCCGGGGAGAGGACAGGATGTGTGTGTGTGTTTGGGAGGGGGGGGCTGCCCCAGAGTCGCGAGGTCTGGGGACGGGCTCGAGGAGAGAAGAGGGGAGAGGCCCCGAGTAGCGAGATCTGCGAAGGGGGAATCTCTGAAAGGAGGGGAGAGGGCCCAGGTAAGATCGGAGGAGGGATCCCTGAAGAGGAGAGGAGAGGAGAGGATGAGGGACTCTGTGTATGATATTGGCGGGAGGGGGTCCCTGAATAGTGAAATTGGGCTCTGGCAGGGTTCTTGCTGGGAGATGATGGTCTGATAGTGAATTGGTCCCTGCGGGGATAAGACGGGGATGTGAGGCCCTACAGAGTGAAGCTCTGGTAGTGATCCTCACCTGAGGGGAGAGGATGGGTCAGGGGTCCCTAATGGTGAAATCGGAGGAAGGGGGAGGAGTCCCTGAGTAGTGATGTAGAGGGAAGAAAGGGGTCCTTGCATTCTAAGAACAGGGCGCATGGGGTTCCTGAAAGGAGAGAATGGGGCTGGCAGGGTCCCTGGGAGTGAGCATGGGGTAGGGGGGGGAGTCCAAGAAAAGGGGAAGAGGGTGCCTGAGAGATGAGGGAGGGTCTCAGAATTTGGGGGGAAGGGAGCCTGAGAAGATTTTGCTGGTGGGGAGAGGAGCTGCTGAACCTGGGGAGAATGTTGAGGCATCCTGACAGGGTCAGAGAGGCTAGAGAAGTGGGGTGTGAGGGGGATTTGGAGAGCCAGAGGTGGGGAGAACTCGGAGCAAGAAAGAAGTCAGGGGGCCTCCTGGGACCCCTGAAAGCAAATGAACAGAGAGATTCTGAATTGAATGGATCGACAAATCCTTGAGGGGCTGGAGAAGTGGCGGTGGTGGTTTGAGGCCACAGAGGGGGATGGGAGGACTTGAGGGGAAAGAAGGGGACAGAGAAAGAACCTGGGCCTTTGGGGTTATCCGATGGCAGATTTGTCTTCAGAACACATCCCTGACCTCCCCGCTTCGGTTCTCCATGCTGGAATGGAGCAGGACCGTCCTAGAAAGCCCTGGCCTGGGTCCGTGTGCCTTGTGTATGGTGTGATCTGTGAGAACCCAGAGGTGATGGGTGAATGGCATTTTGGTGCCTCTCAGGGGACTTGGCCTCCCTGTAACCAAATGAAGGAGGAGCACTTTGATGCACATGTGTGTGAGTTCACATCTTTCTCTGTCACTGAGGGCAGCTCAATGTGGGGACAGTTCCTGATTCTCAAAAAATTCGCTTATTCTAGGGACTTCTCTGGCAGTCCAATGGTTAAGACCCCGAGCTTCCAGTGCAGGAAACACAGGTTCGATCCTTGGTCAGGGAACTAAGATCCCACAAGCAGTGTGGTTCAGCACCCCCCACCCTCCAAAAAAATCCACTTATTCTTACACGAGAGCTCCTTCATCATAGTTGCTCTCTCTTTTTTCTTAAAATGTGATCTGTGATTTCCATCCCTTCAAAAATTCCCCCAGAAGAAGNGTCAGGGAACTAAGATCCCACAAGCAGTGTGGTTCAGCACCCCCCACCCTCCAAAAAAATCCACTTATTCTTACACGAGAGCTCCTTCATCATAGTTGCTCTCTCTTTTTTCTTAAAATGTGATCTGTGATTTCCATCCCTTCAAAAATTCCCCCAGAAGAAGCAGCCAGCCATTGGAATTCCAGAGTATTGTTTTGTTTTTTTTAATAACCACAGTGGAGTTGCCATTAAATGTAAGATGGATTAATCAGCTGACTCCAGAATGCATTTTAGATGTCTGTTGGCAGGCTGAAGACTTTCCAAGGTCTGAGGGTCTGGCCACAAAAGCTGCCTCTTCGTCCTTCAGTGGGGGAGTCGTGGCACGTACATTTACTCCTTTGCCTTCCCTCCTCCGTCCATCACATCCTTCTTCCCCCTTTATCCAGGTCCTGGCTCAGGCGGCTGCTCCCGTGAGCCCCGGCTTTGCAGGCAGACTGGACACAGGTGTCATTCACTCCAGCCTGTGCCACTTGCTTGCCTGTGGTCCTCAGGCAGGTTACCCACCCTCTGAGCCTTCTCCCTCCCTTGTGGACTGGGGTCTGCAAGAGACTCGCCTCCCAGGAGGATCATGAAAACTCAGCAAACTAGTTAAAGCTCTGGTACCTGCTTGTGATGTGGCACCTACCTCCCAGTGACCTCTTCTTGCTCCCAGCTCAGGTTGACATCACCCAGTGGCAGGTCATCTTGCTCCAGGGTGTCCTTTTGCTCACATCTCTTTAAGTTGTAGGCAAGTCATGATTGATCTTGCAGATTGGAAGGTTCCTGCCAGAACTCCAGTCTACTCCTTTATCTCCTGCTTGAATCCCCCCTACAAGGTCTCCCCCAGCTGGGCGGTCAGCTTTGGCCTAAATGCCCTGAAGACGGACTTCCCTGGATGCCCAGTGGTTAGGGCTCTGAGCTTCCACTGCAGGGGACACAGGTTTCATCCTTGGTTGGGGAACTAAGATCCCATGTGCTGCAAAGTGCAGCTGCTAAATAAATTAATAAATTGTATAAATGTCCTGGGGAGTGGTGGCTGGGGGCCTCCTCTTCTCTAGAGCTGCACTCACTGTTTGGCTAGAGCCCCTGGCCATGCCAGCCCGTGACACATGGCGTGTGCAAATTCAGGGGAGCTGTAAGCATAATATGCTTTCCAGATTAGTTCATTTCACCTGAGTTTTTTTTTTTAATGTGGCTAGAAAATTTTTAATTGCACACATAGCTTATGTTCTTTTTCTTAAAAAAAAAAAATTGGTTGCATCCGGTCTTGTTGTGGCACGTGGGATCTTTAGTTGTAGCCTGCAGGCTTAGTTGCTCCACGGCATATGGGGTCTTAGTTCCCCAAACAGAGATTGAACCCACGTCCCTTGCATTGCAAGGCAGGGGATTCTTGTCCAGGGGATTCTTAACCCCTGGACAACCAGGGATGTCCCTGTTCTTCTCTTTGGGGCAGCCCCAAGTTAGTCCTCCTGGGCACTGAGCATTGAGCTGGCGTCCACCTGCCTGTTACAGGGAGCTGCCTTTAACTCCAGGATTTGGTTCAAAGTCAAGTCACCAGGGAAAATAGCATACTGTCAACATTTCCTTTGAAAGTTCCCTGAATCACCCAATAAAGTGACATATATGTGGTTGGTTTTTAATCACCAGGTCTAGGAATGTGTGTGCGTATAAATGCTTAGTGTTTACAGTAGTGCTTAGGATATAATAAGCACAGGCGGCCTGGCGGAACGGAATGCCCTGCATTTGTCTGCACCATTTATAAATTATGCCCCTGTCTTTCCCCATCCAGTGGCTATGTGTAATCCATTTAAATTAGAGGCACGGGTGTAGCAGCTCTTCTTATCGTCCTCCCCTAGGTTCTGGTTCCTTGCTCTGAGGCCACTCTGAGTCTCAGTTTGCTCCTCCATCCTCATGAAAAATCCTGGGGATCTCCACTCCCTGACCCCTGGGCTTCTCCCCATGGTTCCTTCATCTCCTTCCCGTGTAGTCCGAGCCTTTGTGTCAGGAAAGAGGCCTCCTGGATCTGATATCAGAGCCATCGACCTACAGCTCATCCCTGAGATCTAACCTTTATGATGTGGTGAGGGCTGGCTGGTTCTCGGGAGGCCGGCTGTGTGTCTGTGGATTGTCTGTCTTTCCTACCAGATGGTAGGCTCTTGAAGCACAAGAGCCAAGTCTGATACACCTGCTGGCCCCAAACCCCAGGGCCTGGGATGCAGTGGTGGCTCAGTGACCCTGGCTCAGACTGAGTCATCTCCTGGTGGCTCCCACACTCTCGCTCACCCTTGCCCTCGGGGTCTCTGCAGAGCACACCTGGTGGACCTCCAGAAGAAGCTAGAGGAGCTAGAGCTCGACGAGCAGCAGAAGAAGCGGCTGGAAGCCTTCCTCACCCAGAAGGCCAAGGTTGGCGAGCTCAAGGACGATGACTTCGAACGGATCTCCGAGCTGGGAGCCGGCAATGGCGGAGTGGTCACCAAGGTCCAGCACAGACCTTCGGGCCTCATCATGGCCAGAAAGGTGAGCCGCAGCTGGCAGTAGGGCAACTGCTCTGTCCCTGTGCTCTGTGGGCGCCAGTGGTCAGCAGTCCGGGCAGGTTCCCTGGAGATGGGAGGGAAGGTTGAAGGGTGCAGGCATCTGCTTTCTGATTGGCTCCTAGGCTCAGAGGCCCCACCCCCCAGCTTGGGTTCTAATTAGATTGTGGCAATGCAGGCCTGCCTCATGCAGCTCCTCCTCTAAGACTGCCCTCTGCCTTCCTGGCTATGGCTGCAATTCAGATCCACAGGAATGGACTGCCTTGAGAAAGGAGCAGATGGAAGAGAGGAGAGTCAGGTGCCCTTAGAGCCGACTGCCCCCTGACATCAAAGCCGGAAGAAAACCCTGCCCCCCAAGACCAGCTGCTGGGAGTGACGGTCACCTTTGGGGAATGGGGTCCAAACGACGCGTGTTAGCCAGTGTTCTTCAGAGAGAGGGAACCACTGGGGACGTGGTGGGGAAGAGTGGACACTGGCTCAGGCAGTCATTGGGGCTGGCAGGTCTGAAGTTGGCAAGACAGGCTTGTGGGCTGCAGACCCAAGGAAGAGCTGAATCTGGAGGTGGATCCCCATCCCTTCTTGGAAGGCCTTCACCTGATTAGATAAGGCCCACCACTTAGAGGGTCATCTGCTTCCTTGAGAATCTGATGATTCCTGTGTTAAATCACATCTAAAAATACCTCCACAGTGACGTCTAGATGGGTGTCTGACCCAACAACTGGGTGCCGTGGCCTTACCACAGTGTCATGTGAAGTGACCATCACCTTCCTGTTCAGTGCAGACCCCGATGCTGAGACGTCCCTCATAGGGGCTGCTGTGCGGCTGCCCTGGTGGGGGGAGGGTCCCTGAGAGACGTTGGGGGTAGGGAACAGGAAGAGGTCCCTATGGAGGGACAGTGGCTCCTATACACCTCCCCAGGGCCGTTGTGTTGATGTGACTCAGTTCATACAGTTGTCTTCCTTCAGACGTAGAAAGCTCCCTCTTTGGATCCCATCATCTGGACCCCATGGTTTCTGAATCGCATTCTTAGACACTTGACTACCCTGTACCCTGGCGATGGGGGATCTGCACAGGGCCTGCCTTTCCTGGGAGACGTGCACTTAGGGCTTCCTCTGGGGTCTGTCACTTGGTTGTCCCTTCTGCCTGCTGAGCTCCTCCTTCCTGAAATGTACAGCCCCTCATTTTCTATTTCTGTCTGCTTTCCACAGGCCTCCTTTTCCAAACCAGAGCAGCTCCAGAAACCCTGCTCTACCCGAAGCGCCCCCCACTCCAGCGAGCAGAAGGGCAGCCATGAAATTCAGACAGCAGTGGGAGGTGGGAGGAACTTGGACCCAGAGTGCTCCTCAGGGTCGGAAGGGTCTTCAGGCTGGCCAGGACTCTTCCGGGTGGTAGATAACCTGACTTATGTAAGAGAGTTTGACTACAGCTTCCTTAAAGCCTGTGAAGTGGGGCTTCAGAATTTAAAGTTGGAGAGACGGCCAGGTGTAGTCTAGCTAGGAGCCCTGCCCCATGTATGTCTGTGCCCCAGCTTTGACTCCCGCCTTAGTCACAGACTCTCTTTGCTGTTTTTGCAACTTTCCTGAGCTTCTATAATCCTTTGAAAATAAAAGCTTTGGAGGGGGAGGGAGGGGAAGGGACTCCCCTTAGCAGTCCAGTGGTTAGGACTTGGCACTTTCACTGCCAGGGCCAGGGTTCAATCCGTTGTTGGGAAACTGAGTCCAAAAAAAGAAAGAAAGAAAGAAGAATCCAAAAACTGAGGGGAGTGGGTCTCAGATTTTGTTCCGCATCAGGCATGATCTCCTCTGGTTGCCTGTGGCCTGTGCAGCCATGTACCCAGGGTCACACAGTTCAGGGAGACCTTCCTCGGTGGCCCTGGAGCTTTCAACCGGTCTGTGGGGGTCCAGAGCTCCTGGAAAGCCAGTTCACCCGAAAGGCCTGTTTGCCAGTATACAGCCAAGGACACAGGTGGGGAAACGGACATGACACAGTGGTTTTTGAGGCTCAGTGACCTCCTTCCTCCACTACCCTTGGTGGAATTCTGAGTTCCCAGGAAGCTGAGTGTGAATTCCATGCATTCCAAGGGTGTGAGCTTATCAGATGGCCCAGGTGTGAGGGTGAAGGTGGGGCTGGCCGGCAGGATCAACAGGGATCCTGCTGTGGGCTGCGGTCCCTCCTGTCTCTCTGATGTGCAAGGCAGTATCCTGAGCAGTCCCACACGAGCAGTGAGGCCAGTCCCACAAGACCCAGGGGAGCTGGTCTCCAGATGTTCTCTGGACTCCAGAGTGGCATCCCTACTCCTCCTGCGTCCTTGTGAGAGCCCCAGGCTTGAGTCCCGGGAATGTGTTGCGCCCACATGGCTCTCCTGACTTCCTGTGCTCCCAGCAAAGGAATGTGTGTTCAACCTCTGTGTGTGTTCCTCCCCTCAGCCCCTGTGGCTTTAAGAACGGAGGTTACAGGCCTACCCAAGGCCACGTCCCAACACTGGCCCCCTTCTTTGGAGTGATGGCCCTGAGTCAAAGCTGGCACAAAACCTCAGTGTGCACTCCTGTGCCTGTAGACCAGTAGCTCTGTTCTACTGAGGACCTGAGGCTGAGCTGGTCAGTGTCTGGCTTGGGCTTGAATCCCCTTGGGTCTGTTCTTTGCAGTTGACCTAGTCTGTGGGCACGAGCTGGGTGTCCCCTCACAAGAGAGAACCATCCTGCTGGGGGTGGCCGTGGGAAGGTACGCTGTCCGAGGGCCTGCAACCAGAGCTTGGCTCTGCAGGCAACCTTCAAGTAGGGGTGGGAAGTTTTGCCTGGGGGCCTCATGGGTACCAGGCACCGTGTTGCCAGAGTCTTCCACAGTTCTCCAGGTTTTGAGGGGCATTCATGTGGGTCCCACACATATACTGTGCCCCCTGAACTCGGCCCACACCCCTCCAACAGGCAGCTCTCTGTCCTTCCACCTGGCACCTCCACCTTCCCTTGTCCGTCTGGCTGAGTCCCACCCATCCTTTGAGGCCTGACTTCAATGTCACAGGAATCCTGGGGCCCCTGCATGATCCCTCCATCAGCACCTCTACCACCTGGGGTTGCTCTGCCTGTGTCTCGCCCATTCCCGGTGGCACGCCCCCTCCAAGCAGGACCTTCTCTGCTGTCTCCTCCTCACTGGCCCTGCGTGTAGTCAGCTCCACAGAAATGTCTTGAATTGGTCACTTTCAGATACCTGGGCTCTGGCTCTGCCTCTCTGACAGGGGTGGGTGGGAATTATACCCTTTCCTTGTGGTATCTCGATGGCTTGGGCACCTGGGACTCTGAGTAGCCAGGTCAAGGATCCATAGCCTGGCTCTCTCCCACCACGCGGGGAATCTTGGCTTCCTTGGGGTTTGTAGCTAGGCATTACTCTGGGCCCTTTGTCAGCTGTCTTCTGCATCTCTAGGTGGTCATTTCTTCCTCATCTTTCCAGGTATCGTGATGAATTTGGTGACAATCCTTTCTGTCGACTTGGACTCAAGGGGAAGGGGAGCCAGGCTCCCAGAGGGGCAGCAGAAGGCTCTTTGTGGTCTCTCGGCTGGCAGGGGAAGGGGAACCCACTCTGATGAGGGGCGGCGGTGAAGCAATTGCCCTGTTGAACAGGGCACTGCTGGGTCTGCTCCTGGGTGGGCTGACACTGTACATACAGTTTGATTCACAGAGCTCCCCCTGTAACCAAGTGGACAGTGTTGCCTCTGATGATACTTTTTTTTAAACAGCTTTAATGAGATGTAATTCACCTACCATACAATTGGGCCTTTTAGAGTATTTAACTCAGTGATTTTTACTGTATTTGTGGAGCTGTACATCCATCACCATCATCAATTTGAGAACATTTTCATTATCCCAAGATGCATTCCATCCCCATGAACAGTTACTCCCCTGCCCCACCCTCAGGCCCTGGCAACCAGAGATCTGCTCTCTGTGACTGAGGGTCAGCCTGTTCTGGATGTTTCCCATTAATGGAATCACACCCTGTGTGTCCTTCTGTGTCTGCTCCTCTCACTTAGCGTTATGTTCTCAGGCTGCATCCATGTGGTAGCGAGTGTTGGGGCTTCTCTCCTCGTCATGGCCGAGTGATGCCCTCATGCGTGGAGGGATAGCATCCTCGGCCTGTCCCTCCTTAAGTTGATTCAGGGCATACGGGTTGCTCCCATCTGTGAACATTCCTGTTCAGGTCTGCACTTGGGTGTGCGTCCTTGGCGCCCAGGTAGGTGGATGACCCCTCCTTTCCCGCCCCCGCAGCAACACGGCCCTGACCCCGCCCCCCTCTCTCTCGCAGCTGATCCACTTGGAGATCAAGCCGGCCATCCGGAACCAGATCATCCGAGAGCTACAGGTGCTGCACGAGTGCAACTCCCCATACATTGTGGGCTTCTACGGGGCCTTCTACAGCGATGGCGAGATCAGCATCTGCATGGAGCACATGGTGAGCCCACCCCCGAGCCCTGGCCTGTCCGGGGGGCCTGGCGCAGGTGGGGAGGCTGTGCAGCTTTGTACACACTGCACATAGCTTCCTTCGTTTCTTAAGCACCACATAGCCTCCTCTCCGTTTTGCTTTCTCCCCGGATCCATGGGAGACACTACTCTATGTGGGCTCAGAGCCGGCCCCATCTTGTTCCCTCCGTTGGTCATCCTGGCGTCCATGTGCACTCATCGGGTAATTTATGAAGCACTGCTGCTGGACACTGAGGTTGTTCCCAGTCCCTGCCGCATTATGAATAATGCTACGTTGAAAGTCCTTGCACCTGGGACTTCCCTGGTGGTCCGGTGATAAAGACTCTGTACATCATCTGCAAGAAACGCGAGTTCGATCCCCAGTCAGAGAACTAAGATCCCACATGCTGTGTGGTGCAGCCAAAAAAAAAAGCAGGAAAGTCTGTGAGCCTAAGCAGGCCTGCCTGGGGAGGGCTGCTTGAAGAAATGCTTGACTGCTCCTTCCCACATGCCCTCTAGCCAGAGTGCGTGGTCTGGGACACAGCTCTGGACCCCCAGCTCAGGCCTGTGGGGACCAGGCCTCTGCAGTGGAGGGTGGGCGCCCATCTCCTTTAAACCACAACTGATTCCTATGCGCCCCGTCATTAAGGAACTCTGGTCTCAAGGCTCAGAAATGAGTGGGATTGAATGTCATGAAAGCAGAAGTGGTCAGAGCTAAAGGCCACTGGAGGAAACATTGCCGGCCCTCTGCCACCCGCCCTCGGCAGGTAGAGCCCTGCCCGAGCCCAGCCGTCCAGGCCCTGGACCTTGGGGGCCCTTGCAAAACCAGGATGCAGTGTGGCTTTCAGCAGGCAGCTTCCGTTACGCCTGGCCTCCAGCGCACTGTCCTCTCTGATGGTTTTGTAATGAAGGCAGGAAACGAATTTGAGCAAGAGCCCGCTAGGAATGCTTGTGAGCCACAGGGAGGGTTCCCCCCGCAGCTGCTTTGCCCCCACCTGGCAGTGCCCAATGGGTGTCCTTTCCTCACTTGTGAGAAGGCAGTCATATCTGCCCGCCCACCTGGCCACCTCCTTGCAGATGAGAGTCAGGCAGAGTCAGGGTGAGAAATGGACATAAAGTCACTCTGCTCTGAGGGAGCCTCTGCTGTATTGTAATGAACCCCCCACTCCCACCCCCACCTCTCTCCTTCTTCCCTCCCCCCATCCACTCCTCTGTGTGTTTTTGGCCACAGCACACAGATGTGGCACATGCAATCTTAGTTCCCACACCAGGGATCAAACCCGCACTCCCCTCTTTGGAAGCATGGGGTCATTAAGACGCTGTNACCCCCCCCCTCCCACCCCCACCTCTCTCCTTCTTCCCTCCCCCCATCCACTCCTCTGTGTGTTTTTGGCCACAGCACACAGATGTGGCACATGCAATCTTAGTTCCCACACCAGGGATCAAACCCGCACTCCCCTCTTTGGAAGCATGGGGTCATTAAGACGCTGTGAAACCACCAGGGACGTCCTCCCACCTCCTCTTCCGCCACCCCCACTCCCTGGATATCCTGAGTCAGGAGGCTCCTCTCTCCTGGCAGAGAGGCAGCGTCCCAGCCCCGCCCCTCCTCTTCCCCCTCCACTCTCAGTGGGTGCAAAGCATCGGTTCCTGTGAGGCTCCTTCCCGGAGCACACATGATGCTGGGGAGATGCTGGATTCTCTTTGCTTGCTAGGCTTGTGCTTTAAGCTCCTGGTTGGGCTCTTCTGGTTCACTTTCATAGCAAGCATAAGAGGTGGACACGTAGGTCACACGTAAACTCCAAGACATGGGCTTCAGTGTGGCCTGCGCACCCTGCTTTCTGCTAACAGGTGAGGGCCCACAGAGCTGTGCCTTAGGGAGGGGGCGCTCTGGGTGGGGAGGGTGTGAGGAAGGACAAGACAACAGGAAGCGGTGAGAGAGCCCGAACCATTCATGCCCTTGGGATCCCGCACTTAGTGGTGACGAGGCACTCGCAGTCTCCCCACCTCCCTTTGCGGGACTCTGGAAGAATGTCACACTGTGTCTGTCCGAGGGAGTGAGGATGAGGCAAGGTTTTGCCTGTACACAGGGTCCTGCTCTTTGGTTCTCCTCTCCCACCAGAGAGCTTCCAGCTCTAGCTTGTCGAAAAAGCCCCCCAGCTGTGATGAGCAGCCTCAATTCAGCCCGAAAGGAGAAATTCACCTGCCAGTGCGGAAAACAGCAGAATTCGCAGCTGCCCTGGCACCCAGACCTGTTTCTGGGGGAAGCAAGGGCCCAGACCAGTGGACAGTGGTGTCTCAGGACCAAGGAGCAGCTGACAGACCGCTCAGAGGCACCTCTTGGTATTTCTTGGCCTGCAGTCAAATCTACCAAAGAATACAGTCCCTTTTCTACAATAATGAAAAATCAGATGCATCCTTCAGCAAAGAGGAGGTAAAGAATGACAGCAGGCAAATTCCCAGGGGAGAAATGAAACCCCCAGTTACGCTCCAGAGAAGCAGACCTCCAGGAGAAGAGTGTGCATCGTACGAACCCACGGATGAATGGACAGACGGACAGGCTGAAAATTCGGTTTTCCTCTGTGCACATGGATGTGTATACAGGAGCATGGAAGAATCTGGAAGAAAATAAGTCACACTTCGGGAAGGCTGGTGGAATTGCTGGGAGATGAGGGTGCAGTTCATCTGCGTTTGAATTTTTAAGAGGAACGTATTAGGTTTCTTTGGAGGTCCAGTGGTTACGAATCCTCCTGCCAGTGCAGGGGACATGGGTTCAATCCCTGGTCCAGGAAGAGTCCACATGCCCTGGAGCAGCTAAGCCTGTGTGCCATGACGACTGAGCCCATGCTCTAGAGCCTGTGCTCCACTCCCAGGAGAGGCTGCTTCAGTGAGAAGCTCTCACATGGCAACAAAGACCCAGGGCAGCCAAAAACAAATTTTAAAAAACCTTAAAAAAAAATGGTACTAAAAGATGTATTCGTGTGCTCCCTTCTCAGTGAGCGAAGGACTTTGGGATGCT
The DNA here is from genome assembly GCA_006410615.1 of Neotragus moschatus. Classification (NCBI taxonomy): domain Eukaryota; kingdom Metazoa; phylum Chordata; class Mammalia; order Artiodactyla; family Bovidae; genus Neotragus; species Neotragus moschatus. Next base: position 1,415,218 of record SJYA01001140.1, on the reverse strand, counting down.
CAGAGGACACTGGCAAACTGAAAGCTCGCAGTCATGCATAAGGAGTAAGACCCAGGCTCAGAGGGACCTTGCTGTGGGGCCTCTCATGCCACATCCTGTCCGGTGTCTCCTCAGCTGTGGACCAGGGGCTCTCCACTGGGTGACGTGGGGGCCCTTCACGGTTGTCACAGCCAGAGAGATGCTTCTGGGGGGCAGGGACGCTGCCCATGGTGCCCAGGATGGTCCCTCACAGAGAATAGTCTGTTCTAATGTTGGGGTCAAGGTGACGAAGAACCTCACTGTGTTCTGAACCACCTCTAGACCCCAGCCTGGGGGCTCTCCTGCCTCCATCTCCCCATGAATGTTCTCCCTGAACGCCAACCCACAGACATATCACAGCCCTTCAGAAAAAACATTCCTTTAAGATTGAGAAAATGAGAAGAAGGGCTTCTCTGGCGGTCCAATGGGTAAGAGTCTGCCTGCGAGTATAGGGGAACACGGGTTCCATCCCTAGTCTGGGAAGATCCCACATGCCATGGAGCGACTGAGCCTGTACCCAACAACTACTGAGCCTGTGCTCGAGAGCCCATGCTCCACAACAAGAGAAGGCACCGCAGTGAGAAGCCCTGCACACTGCAACGAAGAAAAGCCCCTGCTTGCTGCAACTAAACAAAGCCCAACTGTAGCAGTGAAGACCCAGCACAGGCAAAAATAAACAGATAAATAGTTTTGTTTTTTTTTAATGAGAAGAAAAGGAATTCCCATCTCACCAAGCATGTAGAATGGGGCTGGGCTGGCAGCCTGTCTGCTGGGTGCACCAGGCCGCCTGGTCCCGTGGGTTCCTCTCCAGCCACACCCACCGTGGGCACATGCATGGCCACTCACCCTCAGTCTAGGGCAAGTCTATAGAGCCTGCATGGATTCCCAAACTGTCAGAGGGCCTGGGGTCTTCCAGAAGTCTCAGCACAGCCCTTCTCACCAGACAAAGTGGGGACAGAGTGCTAGGAAGAGGGACTAGGCATCCCCGAGGCTGCAGGCTTCTTCCCCACCCCCAGCGAAGTGAGAGGCCTCCTGGGGCAGCAGGTGGCCACAGGGGCCCTGGAGCAGGGGAGAGAGAAAACAGGCTGTCCTCCCAGCCTTGAGTTCCCATTTCGACCACCTCTCCCAGCATCCCACAGGTCCAGCTCTGGCTGCCAAACACCCTGGGGGGTTTTCTGCGTGGCCAAGAGGTACTGTGGGCTGGTCAGCGACCCCTGGGGTTGTGGTCTCCACGTTTGCACAAGACCTTGCACAAGACACTGGGTTTCTGTCGTTTCCTCATTAGCATGTGGATTTGGGTCCCCGCCCAGGTCGGGAAACCGACTAGGGTGACCTGTGTCAGGTCCTTTGCTGGACATCCTAGGAGCAGGACAAAGAGCAGTGGCTGTCGCTTGCTCCCCTCCCCCTGTCCCCCTCAGCCATCAGGCCTTCCTGGCAGAGCCAGGGAGGCATTGGCCAGGGACCAGTGAGGGAACCCATGGGCCTGGCCTCCCTTCTGAGCAGGACACTTGCGACTGGCACCCCTGTGGTCTCACTCCCCTTTCTGTGGCCATGGCCGGCTTGCTGGAAGGAGACCCAGGACCCAGAGCTGCGAGCCCATTCAGGTACACTCTCTGGTGCTCCGGCTGTGAGCTCGACCTCTAGCCCGTGGAGCACTGGCCTCTGTGGCTCTGCTCCGCCTGCTGCTACCTGACAGCCTCAGGAAGTTTGAGTCCTGTTGTCCAGCCAGGGCCTGGGTTTCAGGAAGCTCAGCCACTTGGGAACATGGTGGCAGCCTTTCTGCTTCTTGAGTCCCTGAAACGGTGGGAGCCCCTGCCTTGGGCCCGTGGGTCGCCTCTGGCTGTGGTCTGGCCTCTTTCCTGCAGACAAGAGTGAGCACCTGCTCGCCAAGAGCCTGAGAAGTAGTTTGTTTTCCAGCCTGCTGCTCTGGTGTCCCAAGGCCCTGGCCTGGCAATGGCTCAGAGCAGCTCTCCTCTCCCCTGTGCTGTCCCCAGGATGGCGGCTCCCTGGACCAGGTGTTGAAAGAAGCCAAGAGAATCCCCGAAGAGATCCTGGGCAAGGTCAGCATTGCGGTAAGTGTATAGGCATGTGCCTGGCCCTGTACTCTCGGGGTTCATTACTGCTCCTCCCCACTTCCAGGTGACCAGGCTTCAAGGAGCCCCTGGAAGCCAGTGGTGGGCATCAGTGTGGCCCCATTCAAAGAGGCAGAGGTGCCATTGCCAGCCTCCACCGACTGTGTGCCTTAGTGGGCCAGGCCCCTTTGCCCATGAAGTGGGGTAACGCTCCCCAGCCCATACAGGCCTTGGGCAGGGGGAGGAGACGCTGTGACCCCAGACACGTGGTGTCCCACGGTGCTGTCATCGTTGACTGTGGCTTCACAGACTCGGTGAAACAGCCTCTCCATCCTTCACCCTATCAGCCTGGGGAGCCTGAGCACAGTCCCAACGGTAAAGGGCTTAACAGAGGATGCCCCTGGGGCTGGGGTGACCTCCAGGGCAGGAGGCTGGCCGACAATTATAACCTCAGGCCTTGTCTCAGCTCCCAGGGATCCAAGCCCCTCCTCAGACGAGGAGAGAGCATTACCCACGTCACAGGCAGGGGGCTTTGTGAGAGTCAATGAGGTGGGTGACTGTTCCCACCCCAAGGATGTGGTGACTGTCTCGTGGCCACTGTGGCCTGGCCCTGGGAAGAGTCCCCCTGACGGCGCCCTGCGGCCCCCCTGCAGGTTCTGCGGGGCCTGGCATACCTCCGGGAGAAACACCAGATCATGCACCGAGGTAAGGGGAGGGCACCCCAGCCTTGGGGCATGCGGGGCGGCGGTGCTCTCACTTCCGGCTCTGCCCCCAGACGTGAAGCCGTCCAACATCCTCGTCAACTCCCGGGGGGAGATCAAGCTGTGTGACTTCGGGGTGAGCGGCCAGCTCATCGACTCCATGGCCAACTCCTTCGTGGGCACACGGTCCTACATGTCTGTGAGTCCTTTTTTGACCGGCTGTGCCCCCGGGCTCTCTGCAGTCCTCCCTGCCACCAACCCTGTCAGTGTTTCCCCGACTTCCAGGTTTCCCAGAAGCTACTCTTCCCTCTTGTGCCATTTCTGTCTTTGCTGGGTTTTTCCTCTCCTTTGAATTTCCAGTCTCCTTTGTCTTTTCACTTGGGTTTCTGTCTCTCTGCCCAGCTCCTCTCCGCTGCTAGTAAAAGTCCAGTCGGGGAGAATCATCAGTCAATTTCTGAGCCAGGCAACTGGCCCTGCATTATTTTCGTAGCCATCCAGGCGATTTTAAGAGCAAATTATGAGAAGTCAGTCTTGGGATTGTCCTGAGAGCAAGACATCCCTGGGCAGGGTGCTTTCCAGCTGTGGGTTGTGGGTCTGTGGGGGGCTGCTGTCAGCTCGGATGGAGTGGAGGGAGGAAACGGAACGGCTTGCTTTTTGTCACTGGGTCTCTGGAGGAGTCCCAGAGTGGAACAAGGGTGCAGGGGGACCCCAGGGTGTCAGTCCCTCCTCATCACCCTCGGGGTGTCTCTCCCTGTCTCCCTGCAGCCGGAGCGTCTACAAGGCACCCACTACTCGGTGCAGTCAGACATCTGGAGCATGGGCTTGTCCCTGGTGGAACTGTCCATCGGAAGGTACCCCATCCCCCCGCCGGACGCCAAGGAGCTGGAGGCCATATTCGGCCGGCCCATGGTTGATGGCGCGGAAGGAGAACCTCCCAGCATCTCGCCACGGCCGAGGCCCCCTGGGCGCCCCATCAGCGGTAGGGCTCCAGGCTGGGGCTTCCGGCTTGAATGGGCCCCAGAGCCTAGGGATGGCAGCTGCCTCCCCATGGGCCCCTCTCAGCGCCACCTGTCCCCCTGGGCCGTGCTCCCTGCGGTCAGCAGTCCTCAGATGGTCCTGTGGCTTCTGGGGACAGCGCTGCAAGTGCCCCAGACCCTCCCGTCTGGGGCCGCTGCACCTGTTGCTGCCAGCTGGCTGCCTCTAGAGGCTCAGTCCTCAGCCAAGGCAGGGGTGGGGTAGGGGGGTGGTTTCTCCCACATTTTATCATGAGAATGTTCAAGCATACAAAAAAGCCAAAGGGTTGCCCAGCAAGCAGGCTCACACTCACCACCTGCCATGGCTGTTCTCCTGTGTCAGGCCCAGCCTTTCAGGGAGTGCAAATTGAAAGGAATTCAACTCGGTCTCCTCCAGTGGCTGCTTAGCTTCATCCCTGTTGCACAGCCCAGTGTGGGGGGGAAGAGGGGTGTCCCGCAGAGACCTCATGGTACCTGGACCAGCCACCTGTGAGATTCAGGCTGATGCTTGCACCATATTGAGGGCTGGCTCCGGGTCAGGGTCAAGGTCACAGCTCAGATGGTATAATTGGGCAATGGCACTTAGGGATCTGTGACTTTATTTTTCTTAAGTGACCAGAAAAGAGTTGAATTAAGTTTGAGACCAAAGGACCATGCAGTGGACTGCAGTTGGTTGGCTGGTTCGTAACAGTTTTATTGAGATAGAATTCACGTAGCAAAGGATCCACTCAATTCAGGCTAACAACACTGGATTTCTGTACCTTCACAAGGATGTCTGACCACCACCTTATCTGAGTCCAGAACATCCTCGTCACCTCAGAAGGAACCCCCATCCCTCTCCCCTCCCCTGACAACCAGGAACCCACTCTCTGTCTCTGTGGATTGGCATGTTCAAGACGTTTCCCATTAGTGGAATCACACCTTGAGTGTCCTTCTGTGTCTGCTTGGGGTCTATCCACGTCACAAGTATTGGGGCCTAGATCCTTTTTTATGGTCACATAATATTCCACTGCGTGGCATCTGTCTGCTGTGGACAGACGCTTGCGTCATCAGTTGGTTTTCACAATATTTTCAAGCCCGACCCGCTGCTTCCCTGCTGCCATGCCCAGACTGCTGGGCTACTGTAACTTACTCCGAGAGGAGAACCTTCCCCACCCAAATCTGTGTCCCCAGACCGTGGCCCCACCTTTCCCTTCCTGACTCCCAAATGGCACCCCAACCTTCCAGGCAGGGAGGAGCAGTGGGCTGTGCCAGGCCATTTGCCTGCCAGCACCTCCCCTAGCCCAGCCCCAGCCCGAGTGCCCATGTCAGGCCAGGGGACAGAAGGCAAAAGTCCAGCTGCCAAATGCAAGCCTGGCCAGCTGGGTCTAAGACAGGGGTCAGCCACCCCAGCCGGCCACCACTGTGCGCCCACAGGTCTGGGCAAGGTCATACACACAGCTGCCTGCCCACTGCCACCCCCACCCCCACCCCCCGGCAAACGCCCCGCCTGCACAGGGAGCAGGGGTTTGGATCTGGGACAGCCCAGACGCAGCCCCATGCCGGATGCGTGCCTTGTCAGCCAGCGCTCCTATTTGTTCCCATGTTTAGGGGTTGTTTCCTTTTTCTCATTCACTGGAGGGTCAGGAGAGAAGTTCCTTTCCCAGGAGGGCAGCCAGGCCAGAGAGCCTGCCCTCTGGTTCAGGCCAGGTGGGAGGAGGGTGGTCGGCCTCGTGTTCCACACACTCAGGCCTTGATGCCAGACAGAAGCACGGTGGCCACCTGCCCATCTCACCCGAATTCATTTCTACCCCGGGCAGGTCACGGGATGGACAGCCGGCCGGCCATGGCGATCTTTGAGCTGCTGGACTACATTGTGAACGAGGTGCGTGCCCAGAGCCCTGCTGGCAGATTCTCCACACCAGCAGGAGTAAGCTATTCCTATTGGAAGGCGTCCCCCCTAGAAGAGAATTGGACACGTAGACCGTGGTGTGTGCGGGGGAGGGGCCGCAGGGAGAGATGGAGACCCTAGTCTTCAATAGGATGTTGTTATGTTACCAGGTGTGAAGACGTGTGGCCTCACTTCTACCTGTGATACATAGACCTGTTCTCCTCAAGGGACTGTTTTCTTATCTTTATAGAGATGAACCCAGAATTGTAACTCTGAGCCCAGGGCTAAGTGCTGGAGCCCAGGCGCCTTGACACCCGCACCTCCTTCTCTGAGCATCTTGGTGTCTGTGTGTGAGGTCACGAGTCCTCCTACTTCCTCAGAGAAGGTTCAGGCGTCCCCCTCCCCTCAGGGAGCCCCCAGCCCATGAGAGGGCAGCGCAGATGCCCATTGTACAGATGGGTACATCAGGGCATGAGGAGGGGAACGGCACAGGGCGCAGCAGGAACTGACCCCAGAGCCAGCCCTCTCAGTATGGCCGCATCACTGTCCTGAGCCCTCTAGGACAGACATGGTTTCTGGTAGCCCTGGGGCATTACGGCGGCTTGGCTTGGCCCAGGCTTGGCTCTCAAGGTGAGCAGCTCAGAGCAGGTCAGTGATGACAGAGGAGCGCGGGTGGCTCTGATGACAGCACTTCCTGCACCCAGCAGCACTGCCCGAGCCCGGCTAGTACATCCTCCCCTGGAGCTGGAGGAGTGGGCTCCTCCAATTTTCAGGCCCAAACCCCAGCAGCTACTGCCTCCCTGAGATCCAGACCCTCAGCTCACTCCAGGCACTTCCAGAGGGGGCGGGCGGGATGGCCCCTCTCCATCTCTCCAGAACCAGTTGTGATCCCAACACGAGAGCTCTTGAAAGAAAACCTGGGAAGAGCTCGACCCAGGTGGCAGGGCAGGCGGCAAGGCTCCCAGGGAAGCTGCTGGAGGGAGTGAGATGGTGCCCTCTGCCTCCATGAGAGGTGTCCTGAGGGTCCCCATGGCCGCACAGCTAGGAGGCATCTTTCCCCCTGATTCCCAAACTATCCTTGACCTCTGACTCCCACCTATCTGGTCTGTCCCTCAGCCTCCTCCCAAGCTGCCCAACGGCGTGTTCACCCAGGACTTCCAGGAGTTTGTAAATAAATGGTAAGATGGGGCGGGTGGGGGGAGCAGGCTGCCTGCTTCCTGGGATGACCACCAGGGCCCTGGGGATGCTAAACAATGGCAGCATCTGGTGGGACCAGAGCTCACCTGAGAATCAGTCCCCCTCCCAAAGCTGCTGAGTCTCCTCCTCAACTCATCCCCACCACCCCGAGTGAAACCAGGCTCTTTGGAAATCACACAATTTCTACCCTGCTTTCTGCCAGCAGGCACCCCAGGTTGCTGGGCCTTCAAGCCCATCACCTCACAGCTCCCAGGTCAACCTTCCAAGCCTTCAAGGAGGTGGCCCTCTTCGCCCTCTGTGGGTGATGCAGCCTCAAGCCAGTGGACCGTGGACCTGGAGGGCCGGTCTGCCAGTCGCCCCACATGTTTATACACACACATGGCAGCCCGGGCTTGCAGGTCCCACAGCCGATCTGCAGCTGTGGGTGCTGCCATCCCCCACCACCTTGTGAACCTCTCTGTGCTCCGGGAGGCTGTCAGTTTAAAGAACTGCCACTCAGCCCTGAGCTGCCATGAACAACTGCCTTTACATAGTTCTGCTTTTCTGAAGGAAAAACATCCATTTTGACACTTGGACTCCTGAGCTCGGGGTTTTTTATTGGATGTTTAGCTGCAGTGCTACTAAGCCTCTGAGCAAGCAGCAGCCTGGGACTTTCCCACCCTCTGTCCCTTTCCTTCTTGTCCTGGCCCCAGGCCCTCGCCCTTTCCACCTGGGCCAGGCATGCTGCTCTCACACCAAAGGGTGCAGTGGGGCCCCTCGTCCCTATGGTCCAGGTGGCCAAGGGCAGAAGGACGCAGGCTCCTCCCCTCAGTACTGACTGCCCACTTCTCCTCTCTCCCACCTCCTGGGACCCGCAGCCTAATTAAGAACCCAGCTGAGCGAGCAGACCTGAAGATGCTCATGGTGAGTGACACCCAGATTTGGAAGATTTGCGGGTCCCTAGCAGGCCCTCCGTGCCCCGAGTGAACACCTGAGTGGGCTCTCATGATGTGGACTGGCATGTGGAGGCTGGGCGAGCTGCAGAACCCATGTGGGTCTCCCTGGCTCACTGGAGGGTTCCATGCAGACCAGCTGAGTTCCTCCCAGCACCCCAGGGACAGAAGGGCCTGCGTGCCCAAGGCTAGGGCTCAGAATGACTGGCCTCTGAGGCATTGGGGGCACTGCGGGGGTATCTGCCTTCCTCTAAACCACACTGCTCTATGTCCTGGAAACCAAGGTGACCACCAGAACTGACCTACCAGCAGAGCTGCCTGCCAGCCTCAGATGTCCATCATAGCACCTTCCACCCACGTCTGCTGTGGACATTAGGCCTTCCTCCATTGCCAGGTCTAACTATCTGAGTCACCCCTGATGCTCAGACAGACAGCCCCTTGTTTATATGTTTTGTGTCTCAGAGAGGAAACACTTCCAGGTATTCTAGGTGTCCACAGGTGAGAGAAGCAACCTCTTGGGGTGGCTGCGATGTGGATGTGAATAACCTAGCCACGCCCCCTGGTGGGCTTCTGTGCCCTGCCCACACATGCAGGGGCCCCCTGCCCAGCCTTCCTCCAGCTCTGCACCTCAGGACCTTTGCACAGGATGGTCCTGATCCTCTGGGGACGTGTCCTGTTGCTCTCTCCCCAGCTGTGGCCCCTGCTCCAGCACCTTCCCCAGAAAGGTACCCTTTCTGAGCCCACCCCTGTTAGCTGGGTCCTGGCTGTAGTTAGTTTGCTGTGACCCCAAGTGTGAGCCTGGCCTGGCACACCTTGTAGGGTAAGGTCAGCATCAACCTGCTTCTTTCTAGAAGCTTCTTATTGAGTCCAGTGATGTGTGTTTCAGGTATGCATGACAAAAGAACCCCATGTTCATGGTGGAACATTACAGACCAAGGGAACAGCAGCACAAACTTTGAAACACCCATGGTCTCCCCCCAACCCAGCTCTGTGCAGTTCACACAGTTCAGGCCCACATCCAGGTTTCTGCCTGGGCGACACCACGCGCTGGGTGGGGCTGACTGCTGTCTTGACCACAGGGACCCTGTTCCCTTGGTTTGGTTTTTGCACCCAAGCCTGAGCCCCCTTTAGGAAAGCGAGAGTGGTCTTGCCTCCCCAGCTGGTGAAAGAGACAGCAGTCGCTTGGGGGCATAGACTCCCACCCTTCTGAACCAGGGACCTCTGGCGATTCCAAATGGAAAATGTGACTATGAGGGTCACTTAAACTGATGGAGGAGGTGTGTTCCTGCTCGCCGGCCACACAGGCCCTATTTCCAGGCTCAGGGTTCTCAGCTGGTGGTTGCCACCGGGACAGGACGCACAGGGAACTTGCTGTCCTCACGGAGCCCTGTGGTTCAGATCAGATGTCCTCACGCAGGCAGCCCTGCCCCCTGCAACACGGGGTCACACCTGAGGACATCTGTGTTTGTCGCACTGGGGGGCTTCTAGCGTCAGGTGATGGGGAGCCAGGGAGGCTGCTCCACACCCCACTGCAGCACCCAGGGAGCCCCACAGAGGGTCACCCTGGGCTCCAGGGGGCAAGGAGCAGCCTGCCCCTTGCCTGAGACCATGTCCCATGTTGCTGGCCCTGGGCTGGGAGTCCAGCCATCTGTCCAGAGCCAGACTGCTCAGGCCACTCCTTCCCTTTCAGAACCACACCTTCATCAAGCGGTCCGAGGTGGAAGAAGTGGATTTTGCTGGCTGGTTGTGTAAAACACTGCGGCTAAACCAGCCCAGCACGCCCACACGCACCGCTGTGTGACGGTGGTCCTGCTGCCGCCACCAGGCCTTCCCCGCCCCCGCCCCGCCCCTCCTGCCGTGCCCTCCGAGGGGACACACACGTGGCCCTCAGGCCCAGGGAGGCCAATACCGCTGTGCTGTCTTCTCAGATCCTGCTTCCTTAGGTTTAAAGAAAAAAGAAAAAAAAAAAAACAGGGAAAGAAAAAGCAAACGTGCCAGTCGTGCTTCTTGTTCCTTATCCTTCAGGTCTCAGTCCCTGTCCAGCTGGGGTGGACGCCTCCACCAGGGCAGCCCAACCCCCAGGAGATGGTGACCTTGGGCACTGACTTTGCTCCTTTCCAAGCTGTGAGGCCTTGGAACGGCCCCCAGAGAGAGGGATTGCCATCTTGGGGTGGATGTGTGCCCCTTGCCTAGCGTCTGCCCCTTGGAGGTGGTCCCCCCAGCCCAGAAGAACAGTCGGGTCCCCGATGGCTGTCATGGGTTCCCCTCCCCAAGCTGCTCCTGCCTCTGGCCGCACAGCCTGTACTTGGCAGAATGTGACCTGCCCCCCAGGAGGTACCCTCCTGTCCCCTCCTGTGCTTCAGGGAGCAGACTTCTGACAGCAGCTTGAGCTGACACTCGCTCGGCAGAAAGGAAGCCTTGGGTTTCCAAGCTGTCGTGTGGTTGAAACCCCAGCAGATCGTGCAGATAAGGCCACTCCCCCCACGCCTGCCACCCGACAGATGTGGGCGGGTGGCTGTGTGTCACCTCCACTCGCCCAGCAAATCAGAAGTGACCACCTGGAGCACGTCACTCTCTTGGGGCCTTGAACTGTCCACCACACCTGATGAGAAATGAGCCAGCAGCTATGAGGTTGTCCCGGCTCCCAGTGTCAATTGGGGTGCCCAGCCAGGCCCCCTGCCTTGGTCTGTGTGAGGCTCGAAGCTGAGACCCAGCCTTTCCACCTTCAGGGGTGTCCCGCCTCCAATGGTGAAGGCCGCCTCTGAGCCATCAGGCGGTAGGAAGTGGTGGAGGGCAGGGCCTCTTCTAAGGCTTCCCCTCCTCCAGACTCTCCGAAGATGAAGCTCTGAGCCTCCCCCCAACCCCAATACTTCCTGAAGGCTTGAAACAAGTTGATATTTATCTGTGATAAGTTTCAGAGGAAGGTTCTCCGAGGGCAATGGGCCTGGGGTGAGCCACGCCAGCCCTTCGTTTCTGGAGACGGGGCTGCAGAAGATGGGGGCGTGTGGCCCTGTGGGAGCTGCTGGATTCTTTTCTTCTCTGGGAGACCCCTCTAGTCTCTTGTGTGTTTTTTCCCCCCTCTGTGGTCACCAAAGAGAAAACAAGTTGGTAGCTCTTCCAACCAGGTTTCTGCCACTTCATCGTTGCCCCTGAAATTTCACCTAATTTAGAAAAGAATAAAAAAGATAACTAAAAGTGGCAGAGGTGTGGCTCTGTGGGCACCCCGGCTCCCTCCAGAGCCTCAGAGGGGGTAGGGGACCTAACGGGTGAACTGTGACTCAGCATCTTGGCCCGTGGGCGCCCAGCACTGGCAGTCACAGACAAGCCCATCTTCGGGCCAGTCCTGTACACAGTCAGACTTCAGGCCTGACCGCTTTCTGGTAACAGAGCCAAAAGCCACTGTCAAGAAGGAAGAGACCACGTTGATAGGGGTCCTAGGGGTGCCGGAGAATTTGGGGTATGTGGGGCTGAGGCCTCCAGGGTTGGTGAGGGAGTCTGGAGAGGAGGATTCGAAAGCAGGTGCCTCCCTCAGCCCCTCGGCTCCCCGCAGCCTCTGCCTGCTGTGTCACTTCGCCAGGACCCCAGGGGCCCTAGGGAAAGGACCAGCAACATGTGGCTTCTCCCTTTTCCCATTCCAAGGCTCATCCAGGAACACACTGGAGCCCTGGAGACCACAACGAAAGTGACTTTCGACAGCCCGAGGTCTCCTCTCTATCGCGCCCCCTGCAAATGTCCCTAGACTGGCACCCTCTGCTCTGACACGCCGTCTCTTCCGAGTTTGTGGGGGTCCAACCCTGGCTGCTCCCCACAACCTGGTGGCCACAGACAGGCCTAGGGATGCTGTTCCCTGTCCTGCCGAAGCCCTCTCCTGCGAGGGGGCAGGCTCTTAATCCCTGAAATGTGTAACTTCTGTTGCTTTGTGGGTATTCCTGACATGTGGGTGTCCAGGCAGAAGGCAAAGTCAGGCTGCCGGGTACTCCCAGGCCCATCCCCAGCTTCTTGTGAAAGACTGTGTTCTGTGTCAAGGTTCCTCGTGCCTGTTCCTTAAACCCTGAGACGGCCAAGGGCGTGAGATGACACAACTGCCATGTCCAGGGCTCCAGGGACCCCCAGTGCCCCTCTGTCAATCAGGAAACGAATCCGAGAGCTTCCGAATCTCACCTGTTGGGTGTTTTCTCACTTGGGTTTTGAGTTTTCTTCACTTAGGGGGGTTTGGGGGCCTCTGTGTGTGTGTGTGTGTGTGTGTGTGTGTGTGTGTGTGTGTGTGTGTGTGTGTGTGTGTGGGTGTGTGTGTGTGTGTGTGTGTGT
>SJYA01001140.1:1372130-1403025 GCA_006410615.1 Neotragus moschatus | reverse complement strand
TGTGTGTGTGTGTGTGTGTGTGTGTGTGTGTGTGTGTGTGTGTGTGTGTGTGTGTGTGTGTGTGTGTGTGTGTGTGTGTGTGTGTGTGTGTACTTCGTTTGGAAGAAGACACCCAACATCTTGTTGATGCAAGTTTCTCTTCAGGTTGAAGTTCTCATATTAAGCAGCATTAGGAAGGACTGATGCTGAAGCTCCAATACTTTGGCCACCTGATACGAAGAGCCAACTCATTGGAAAAGACATTGATTTGGGGAAAGATTGAGGGCAAGTGGAGAAGGGGGCGACAGAGGATGAGATGGTTGGATGGCATCAGCGACTCAGTGGACTTGAGTTTAAGCAAACTCTAGGAGATAGTGAAGGACGGGAGCCTGGCATGCTGCAGTCAATGGAATCGCAAAGAGTCGGACATAACTGAACAACTGAAAAACAACAGCGCTGCAAGACCACGTGTGTTGTCCCCTGTGTCCCCAGAGAGAGCAGGCTCTGTCCCCGCATGCTTCTGAGCCCTGAGCAGCTCACAGATGACCTTGGGATAAGTGAGAAGCCAGAAGGGTGGCTTAGTTCAGGCCTCTCCCATCAACCCCAGCCATGTGGCAGGAGCCATCTAAAAAGCTTAGGGTCACGGCTGAATGCCTGTTGGCGTCCACCAGTGGAATTCTCAGGTGGGACTGGCCCTTGCCCTGGGAACTTCGCACTCCCTTCTCTGAGTGTTAAAGGCATTCCAGGGGTGGTGTGAAAGTCACTCAGTCATGTCTGACTCTTTTTGACCCCATGGACTGCCAGGCTTCTTTGTCCATGGAATTCTCCAGGCCAGAATACTGGAGTGGGTAGCCATTCCCTTCTCCAGAGCAATCTTTCCAACCCAGGAATCAAACCCAGGTCTCCCCCACTGCAAGTGGGTTTTACCACCTGAGCCACCAGGGAAGCCTAGGGGTGGGGCAGGGGGGGAAATGGAAGGAAAAAAAGGTGCACAGAACCAGCAGGCAGATTCCGGTGGCTCCATGCCCTGTGTGCCTGCTGATATCACCAGGACACGTGCGTCATTCAACTGCAAGCAAAACCTAAATTTCCTCACCGATCACGTTTAAAATGAGAAAAAGAAACAGGTGAAGGTAATTTGATGGTGTGTTTTCTTTAACCCATTATAGCCAAATATTAGGATTGCACTGCACAATCGGCATGAAGCATCAGTCTGGTCTGTTGCTCTCTGTGGGGAGGAGGCGCAGAGTCTGCGGTGCTGTGTGTTTTGCCCTTACGGTGGATCTGAATTCAGATGTCCTGCCTCTCCAGCTCTTGAAGACTCACGTGGCCACAGACAGCAGAGTCTCTGGGGACAGTCTTGCCTCCTTAATCCAGAGGACACTGGTGTCTGGGGACACCTGTGAACATCACGACAGGGAGGTGGGGAGCTCCTGGCATCCAGTGGGTGGTGCCAAGGATGCTGTTTCACCCCCACTGTGCCCACGAGGGGCCTTGCAGAGAGTAACCCGGCCTGGCATCTGCAGCAGAGGGAGGAAGCTGGTTTAGGCCCACGCCCCTCCCAGAATCCGGTGGTGTAGGAGGGCACAGTCCCGTAGCAATGGAGGTCAGACACTGGGTCTTCTATGTCTGAGGCAGCCCCGCCTGAAGCTACCAGGTGTTCTGTGTCCAGAGCTGGGGACACTATGTGGCAGGAAGGTTCCAGAACCTTCTGGAAGGTGGACAGTCAGGAGCAGGGCGTTCAGCTGACCCGGGGCTTAGAGATCTGTGCAAGCAGGAAGCCTCTGGTCCCGGGAGGCGGAACTTCATGGAGTCAGGGTTAACAGAGTTCAGTTCAGAAGAAGCTGCCACTGGGTTTCCCAGAAAGTGGGGGGAGGCGGGTGTTGGGTGGGCGGAGTGGGAGTGAGGAAGGGGAAGGGACCGCCTCAAAACGAAACCAGCAGGGGCCCTGTGGGCCTCACCCCGCCTCCCCTGGGGCTGCAGCTCCCAGCTGACCAGGTGTGCAGGCCCTGGGGCCTCCCCAGGGCTGGAGGCCACACCTCAGAACCACAGGCCAGGTGGGTGGAGGACTGGTTTGCAGTCCCCGTGGTAAAGGCAAGGTGGCTCTGGAGGAGGAAGGAGGGCGGAGGGAGAGGCCAGGCCCCATGGCAGTCTGAACCGAGGCTCAGGTTTCTGCCCAGCCTTCCCTGGGGACTCAGAGAGACTGGTGGAGAAGCACCTGGAGAATCAGAACGAGGCCCCAGGTGAGGGAGGGACTGAGGCCTGCAGCTGCGTCTCCTCCTTGCTCCCATCCCTCCCCTGAACCCACCCCTGGGGAGGACACGCCCCCTGAAAGGGGGGTCATCACCTCGGGCTAAATGAGATGGCTACTGCTGACCCCCGCCCCCTCAAGAAAGAAGCAGACCCTCTCCTGAACATCCTGAATCCCCTTTGCCTTCACCCTGGCCACACCCCATGAGTTGCTCAGAACAGGTAACCCCCGGCTTCCCTCCCTGAGCCCTGGTGACCTGGGACCCGTCCAGAGGCTCCAGCTTTCCCAGATAGATGCTGACCGTCCTCACACATCCACGCCCTGCCTGGTGCTGGAATGAGCTCACAGCATTAGGGCAGCGCTAGGCAGAAGGCTATGTATGGACTAGATATCAATGTTGAGAGTCCTTGAGGGGCACAGAGCAGGGAACGTCTCACAGGGGAATCAATGTGAGCAAGAGCATGGTGATGGGTGCATGCTAAGTTGCTTCAGTCATGTTCAACTCTTTGTGACCCTATGAACCATAGCACATCCAGCTCCTCTGTCCATGGGATACAGTGAAAAATCTTTCATCACCTCCAGCAGAGCAATGGCCACTCCTAATGGGCCCAGAAGGGGGCCTCAGCTCCAAAGGGGGTCAGATCTGCCTCCGCAGTGCCTCCTATGGACTGTTTAACTCTGGAACTGGCAGGTAGAGTGGTGGAGGTCACAGAGACTAGGATGTTGGCTGCCTACCAGGTGAACAGAAGCCTATCTTCATTTCAGACTCCACTGGCCTTGGGTGTGGGGCCAGGTGGTGGCCAAGTAGGGAGCCAGGTCACTAGGATATCTGGCTAAGAAACTGGAACTTTGGAACTTCCTGGTGGTCCAGGGTCTAAGACTGCATGCTCCCAGTGCAGGGGGATTGGGTTCCATCCATGGTCAGGGAACTAGATCCCACATATCACAACTAAAAATCCTGAGTGCCACCACTAACACTCTGTGCAGCCAAATTTTTAAAAATAAATATTAAAAGAAAAAGTCACAGAGAGATTTGGGCCCACAGAGCAGGGCAAGACCTTGGACCAGAGACCATCCCGCCAAAACCTTCCTGGTGGCCTGCCTCAGGTGGAGGCCCCTTACGTCTGGTCCCCCTGTCCCCTCTTCCTTCCAGAAGACTACACCCACCTCTAGGCACCAGCATCGTACTGCCGTCCTTTTTAAGGAATATATTTATTTATTTATTTGGCTGTGTTGGGTCTTAGCTAGGGCATGTGGGGTCTAGTTCCCTGACCAGGGATCAAACCTGGCTCACCTACATTGGGAGCTCAGAGTCTTAGCCACTGTACCACCAGGGAATTCCCTGTGGGTGTCAAGTTCATGCACAGGGTCAGCCCANCCCTCCTCTTGCCGCTCCTCTGCTCTCCCCGCCCCTCTCCTCCCTGGCCGCGTCCTGCCCACCCCCAGCCCAGCTCTTCTCCTCATTAAAAGGGAGTGGCCGCTTTCCGGCCGGTGTTCCAGACTGCCGGCCCTGCTGCTGCTCCGGGTCGGCCCCTGAGGTTCTGGGAGGTTCTCAAACGCTCCCTTTTGAAGTTCTGGCTTCCCAGTGGAACCAGCCAGGGTAGGGGTGGGGAGGGGGTTTCCCCAGCATCCAGCAGAAACCCAGGGAGTCTGGGCGCCAGGCTTGCCCCTGGGGGGTGCTCCTTGTTTCCGTTTCTTTTAGAGTTTACTCACCCTAATCGCCCAGAAAACTCGGTGTCCTCAGACATCAGTTATGGTGGGTTGACATGCGCCAATCAACACCTACTTGGGTTAACACCTGCCTTCATTCACAGCAGCCCAAAGTGCAGACCATCCAATGTTCATCACTGCATAGTGGACGCACAAAGTGGTCCCTCCACACCTGGGAGCATCACTCAACCATAAAAAGGGGAGAAGCCCTGACACTAGCCACCACGTGGACCGATCCTGAGAACACAATGCTAATGAGAGAGGCAGACACAGAAGGACACACAGGGTGTGATTCCACTGATGGGAATCGTCCAGAACAGGCAGGTCCACAGACACAGAGAGTGGGTTCCTGGTTGTCAGGGACTAGGGGAAGGGATGGGGTTGAGGCTAATGAGGATGGGGTTTCCTTTTGGGGTGATGAGAGTGTTCTAAGATTAGATAGAACTGTTGCACAACATGGTGAATGTCCTCAAAACCAGTGAATTGCAAACTTTAAGTAGGTAAACTGTATGGTAGGTGAATTATATCTCAATAAATCTGCTATACTAAAAACGAACCACTGTCTCTCATTGGCTCCTGCACACATTCTATCTTACTGAGTTGTTTGTTTGCTTTTTTTTTTTAAATATTTATTTTGATTTATTCATTTGACTGTGCTGGGTCTTGGTTGTGGCCTGTGGGATCTAGTTTCCTGATCAGGGATCCAAACCCAGGTCCCCTGCATTGGGAATGTGGAGTCTCAAGCCACCAAATCACCAGGGAAATCCCTGAGCTGTGTTCTTGACATACCCAAGGTGTCTTTCCCTGGCCTCTTCTCGCCCAGTCTGGGGAGTCCTTTTCAGGCCCTGAACAGGGTTCTAGGGAGAGAAGACTGGGCCCAGGTCCTGCCATCCAGGGCTCTCAGCCCAGCCCAGAAGGCAGTGGATATGTGGCCCAGAGGTCAGCTGTGGACCCCCACCCTTCAGGAAGAACAGCAGTAGTGAGAGGGACAAGGGCCCACCACTGTCCAGAGACAGGCAGGCCTACTGGAAAGCCACTGGAGCAACTGGGCCTCCAGACACTTCTGTCAGAACAGGAGCCCCAAGCCACAGCAGGTGAGTCCAGGGGACTCCCCACCCATCCCCTACTACAGCCACATGGAGGGAGCCTCCTTCCTGGTGCTTTCTAGGCCAAGGGTCCCTGCTGGGTGAAGGCAGCAGACATCCTGTTCTGCCTGGGACCATGCTCCGCCCCCTCCCTAAGGGGATGTTGTGAGACTGTCCTGGGTCAGCAGTCAGCAGGGCTTTGATCTTCCCAGCACCCCATGGGGGCCGACATGATCCCCAGCCCCACTTTGACAGGAGGCTGAGGGTGGGATGGTGCAGGGAAGGAGTCCGGGATAAGAGGGTGGCTTCTGAAACCCAAGGTCGCAGTGGGAACTTGCCCTTGACCCCTTGACCTTTACTCTCCGAATCCACCCTTCAGAGGAAGGTCAGAGAGGGAGCTGCAAGGCAGGTGGTGGCCCCGCCGCTGGACAGGACAGGGCAGAGGCTGACCCCTGCTCCCTACCCCCGCACCTGATACGGCTGCCTCCCCCTCTCTCTGTCTCCCTCTTCTCCTCTGTCTCTGTCTCTGTCTCTCTTCTTCCTCTCTCCGAAAGTGAAACCAGTGACACCAAACTGAAACCGAAGCTACTGCCTGGCCGCCAAGCTGGCGGAGGGAGAGAGCAGACAGGCGGGCCAGTGGGCGACTCCTCCGGCCAGCCCACGTGGCGGGCCGCGGGATGGAGGGAGGAGCCGCTCCTTAAATTGCGGTGATTTTAAAAAAAGAAAAATTCGAGGGGGAGGTCTGGCCGACCGGCAAGGCTGCCACGTTCTCCTCTTCAGCTCCCCTGCTGCCTTTCCTGGCTGTGGTCCCCTGCTGCTCTGCAGGCTCCCGTGGGGAGGGGGGTTGCCATCTTGTAGAAGGTCCTGGCGGGGTGGGGCGAGAGACAGGACTGGCCTGGTTCAGTCGGGGTCCCTCGGGTGACGCGGACCCATGGAGACCGTCTCCACTGAATATCCAGCCTCGGGCCCCTTGCACAGATAAAAAGCCAAGCCTGGAGACAGGCGTGGAGACAGGCGGCCTGAGACAGTGTGGGGGTGGGGAAGAGGCTTTGCTGGTGGGGTAGGGGTGGAGGAGGGGGAGAGTAGAGGGATGGCTCCAGTGCTGGGACTGGGCCACTGGTCAAGCTGAGGCCACAATGCAGTGGTTTTCCTTCTCTGCAGAGCATAGGAAGCAAGCTGGCATGTTAGATCCAGGCTGGTGTTTCTGCCCCCTGGTCACTGTGGACACTTGGGACCAATTGTTTTCTGGGTTGGGGCTGTCCTGGCCACTGGGGGGCTGCTGAGTGGCACCCCTGGCCTCCACCAGCTCCATGCCAGAAGCTTCCCCAATATGACAAGCACAGTTGTCCCCAAGGGGTGGGGAAAATCACACACACCCTGTCCCCCACCAATGTGACCCCCTTGCCCTAAGCAAACACCCTTGTGGGACCCTGCTACAGAAAGAGGGACAGAGACAGGGCTCTGGGGTGGACCCCAAAGGCAGCCAGGCAGGTTGGCCCCTGGCTTTGGAGCACTCCTTCGGGGTCCTGAGAGGCCCCGGGGAGCTGTCACCCAGCCTGGAGTGAGGGGGCATCTGGGAGACCAGCACTATTATGCTGGGTGGAGACTGGGAGCTTCAGGCTAGAAAGACCCATTGCACAGATGGGAATCCTGAGGGGTGGGTGGATGAAGGGAGGGACCAGGGATAGCAGTGCCAGATCAGACCACCACTTCCATCTCTTAAGTGAGGCTCCTTAGCCCCCCAGGAAAGCATGGACCACCGTCACCCCACCCTCTACTTCTTAGAAACTTTTCTCAGTGATGCTGGGGGCCATGCATGCAGCTGCTGAAGCATTTTGATACTTGCATACCTGGTTTGACCACCCCGGGGTGTGCTGGTTAAATGTTAGCCCATCTGGGAGGGGCTCTGGGAACCTGGGAGGAGCCTGGGTGGGAGGAGATGACCGTCCACGCACCAGGGAACCAGGGGCTTCCGGCTGCTCACCTGGCCTGCCCTACAACAGGGGTACCAGTTCCGGGTCTATGGGATACTGGGGACAGGCAAAGTCCCTGCCCACAAACCCAGCTATGTGCCTGTGAGTGGTCACAGCAGGGCTGGAAGTCTCCAGAAGCCGAGCTGGGAGCCATTTGTCTCTGTACTTGCTGCTGGTGGCTCCCAGGTTCTTTTCTTTCCAATGTCATCACTTGCCAAAATAAAACAGCTGGACTCTCTTTAGTTGGGCCCCAAAATAGTTTCTTTCGGTTTTATTTTTTTAGTCTTTTTTTAAAAACAGACCTGGATTTTTTCACTGTATTAAATTATACACGAAAGTTACTATCTTAACCATTTTTAGGTGCACAACTCAGTGGCATTCAGCACCTTCACATTGTTGGGCAAATATCTCCAGAACTTTCTCATCTTCCCAAACTGAATCTCGGTCCCAATTAAACACTGACTCTCCATCCCCCTCCCCTAGACCCTGTCTCCTCCCCATCTTACCTTCTAAGGATGTGATTTCTCTAGGGACCTTCTGTGAGTTCAGATGCTATTCACCCTTCTGTGTCTGGCTTCTCTCACTGAGCATCATGACCTTGGGAGTCCTTCCACACTGTAGCAGGTATCAGAACCTCCTTCCTTTTTATGGCTGAGTAATAATCCATTGCATGGATGTACCACAATTTGTTTATTCATCATATGTCTACTTGACTGCTCTGGACTGCTGTGATGAACACAGGGGTGCAAACACCTGCACAGTTTCAGAAATTGAACTTTGCTCTGGATTCTCTGATTTAGGCCTCGGCAGCCCTGTCAGCACTTTGACCCAATGAGTCTGGTGGAAAGATCCCCACAAGGCTCCCAGAAAGTTCTGTTGATATTGTGCTGATCCAGCCCCCAGGAGTAAAGTGTGCCACCCATTGCCTGAGCCCAGTGCTGTATGCCAGGCAGTGAGAGGAACTCAGATAGGACTGGGACCATGTCTGACACTCATCCTTCCATCCCTCCCTTGGGAAGACCCCAGAATCAATTTTACCTTCCACCCATAAGCCATACAGAGGACTTCTGTGAACCATACCTAGTTGTCGTCTATCTGTTTTTTCCTTGTGGGACATGGTTCTCTCTCTCTTTTCAGCATCCTGGTCTCATCCCTGGAATGTTTTGGTAAGACCCACCATCTCCCTTGAGCTGAATGCTAGACCTCTATTAA
This sequence comes from Neotragus moschatus, assembly GCA_006410615.1. Lineage (NCBI taxonomy): Eukaryota > Metazoa > Chordata > Mammalia > Artiodactyla > Bovidae > Neotragus > Neotragus moschatus. Next base: position 1,394,815 of record SJYA01001140.1, on the reverse strand, counting down.
TGTGGTCTGAAATCACATCAGCTTTTTCAGAATCTTAGCTGCATTTTTTTTTTTCCTCATGCCATACAACATGTGGAATCTTAGTTCCCTGACCAGGGATCGAACCTGTGACCCTTGCATTGGAAGCTTGGAGTTTTAACCCCTGGACCAGGGAAGTCTCCCTAGCTGCACTATTTATCACCTGGTTTGTCCCTACAAGCTGTGGAGGGCAAGATAATGGTCTCCCAGGAACGTCTGAATCCTAATGCCTGGAACTTGTGAAGATGCTCCCTAACATACATGGTAAAGGAAATCCGCAGGTCGCATTAAGTTAAGGCTTCTAACAAGAGAGATGATCCTGGATTCCTTGGGGGCCCAGTGTCATCACAGGGTCCTTGTAAGAGGAAGGGGGAGGGTCAGAGGCAGAAAGATGGGAGATACTGCTCTGCTGGCTGTGAGAATGGAGGGAGGGGCTGTGAGCCAGGGATGCGGCACCTCTAGAAGCTGGAAAAGGCAGGAGCCAGGGCTCCCCTGGAGCCTCTGGAGGGACCAACCTAAGACACTCATTTTGGATTTCTGATCTCTGAAAACAGAAGAAAATTAACTTGCATTTTTTCAGTCACTACATTTATGGTAATTTTTGCTATAGTCGCCCTGGGAAACCCATACAAAATCCTCATAGGATATTCTGTCTGGTGCAATTACCACCCCTCCTTCTTTTTTTAAAGAAAAGAAAGATACACTAATTGAAAAAAAGTCAAATAATCAGAGAAGCAAGAAAAAAGAAATCACCCTTATCCCACCAGGTAGAGATAAGTACTGTTGATACCTCAATGTGTATACAAAGATTATACATGTATATATATTTAAGAATAATGGGACCTTAAGTTTTGAGGTTTTTTTGGTTTTTTGCCACACCATGCAGTACGTGAATCCGAGGCGCTTGCATCCCTGCCTTGGAAGCACAGTCTCAACCCCTGGACCACCAGAGATGTCCCAGGACCTTTTAAATATACTAGTTTGTAACCCATTTTTCTAGTTACTATACCTTGACCATTTCAAAATATTTCCTTTGGATAAATTTCCAGATATGGAATCTCTGGGCCAAAGGGTATGCATATTTTTAGGCACTTTTGGTCAAGCAACTTTTTTTTCAGATGTTTTCATTTCTGTGTGTTTTTCTAAAATTAAAATAAAATAAAATTAATATATAGGCTATAGACAATAAAACATACAGATATTATGTATGGAGTTGGATGAATTTCACAAATGTACATACCCATGCAAACTCAACTTTTGCTTTTTTGTGTGTGGTTAAATAAATATTTTATTTTGGATATAGTTTAGATTTACAGAAAAATTACAAAGATTCCAAAATTAGAAAGACTTCCTATCTACCCTTAACCCAGCTTCCCCTAATGCTATCATACATCACCATGGTGTATCTGTCACAAGGAACCAACACCTGTAAACCCTACACTGTCTTCACATTTCTCCAGTTTTTTCCACGAATGCCCTTTTTCCATGCAATACCACATCCTGCAGTGAATCAACTGACTTTCCCCCCTCAAAAAAAAATTGTAGAGACTTTCCTGGCAGTCCAGTGGTTGGTTAAGACTCTGAGTTTCTGATGCAGGGTGCATGGGTTCAAACCTTGGTCAGGGAATTAAGTTCCTGTGAGGAACTAAGCCCGATGCTGTGGCCAAATACATAAATAAAGATAAATAATTACAATAAAATATACATACCAGGGCTTCCCTGGTGGCTAAGATAGTAAAGAATCTGCCTGCCATGCAGGAGATCCAGGTTCAATCCTGGGTCAGGAAGAGCCCCTGCAGAAGGGAATGGCTACCCACTCTAGCATTCTTCCCTGGAGGATCCCATGGACAGAGGAACCTGGGCAGCTACAGTCCACACGGTCACAAAGAATTGTACACAACTGAGTGACTAACACTTTCACTTTCATACATACCATAACATTTACCATTTTAACCCTTTCTAAGTGTGCAGTTCAGTGGCACTAAGTACATTCACATTGTCGTACAACCATACCCACCATCCATCTCAGGTCTTTCTCATCTTCCCAAACTGCAACTCTGTCTGCATTCATTCAGTTGGCTTTTGAGAGTGTGCACAGAACTTTACAGCCCTCCCAGGAAGGCAAGTGTGTATTTGTGTGTTTGTTGTGATACACTATGAATCCAAATTTATCTCCATTCTCTCAGAACTGATAAGCTAGCCTTCAGCATCTTGGCATCTTTATTCAAAGTCACTGGTGAAAAAGATTAGACTGATAAGGACTTCCCTGATGGTCCAATGGTTGGGATTTCCCCTTCCAATGAAGGGGATGTGGGTTCAATCTCTGACTCCTAGGATCTCACATGCTTCCTTGCCAGGGGACCAAAACATGGAACAGAGGCAATATTGTAACAAATTCAATACTTTCTAAATGCCCCACATCAAAAAAATCTTTAAAAATTGGATAGATAATGCTTCAGTTCAGTTCAGTTCAGTCNATGAAGGGGATGTGGGTTCAATCTCTGACTCCTAGGATCTCACATGCTTCCTTGCCAGGGGACCAAAACATGGAACAGAGGCAATATTGTAACAAATTCAATACTTTCTAAATGCCCCACATCAAAAAAATCTTTAAAAATTGGATAGATAATGCTTCAGTTCAGTTCAGTTCAGTCGCTCAGTTGTGTCTGACTCTTTTCGACCCCATGAATCGCAGCACGCTAGGCCTCCCTGTCCATCACCAACTCCCAGTGTCCAACTATCCATCATCAAACTCATGTCCATTGAGTCGGTGATGCCATCCAGCCATCTCATCCTCTGTAGTCCCCTTTTCCTCCCGCCCCCAATCCCTCCCAACATCAGAGTCTTTTCCAATGCTTAGATAGGTGTAAAAACATAGACACACACACATATATATGACATGTTGAAGTCCTAACTTCCAGTACCTTAGAGGGAGACTTTATTTGCAGATAAGGTAGTTGAAGATACAATTAGTTAACACGAGATCATGCTGGAGCAGAGTGGACCCCTAATCCAATGTGACCACTGACCTTACAAGAAGGGGACATTTGGACAGATACAGATGACCACAGAGGGGAAATGACTTCAAGGGGCCTGGGGGAAGCCAGCAACTTGCAAGCCAGGGGAAGCCTGAGGCTACTGGAAGGAAACCAGGAGAAAGGTCTGCAACAGATCCTTCCCGCAGAGGCTTCAGAGGGAGGATGGCCCTGCCCACAGCTCACCTCTGGGCTCCTGGCCTCCAGAACAGAAAAGGAATAAATTTATGCTGTTCCCAGCCACCCAGTTTGTAGTCCTTTGTTACAGAAGATCTGTTGTTGTTGTTCAGTTGCCCAGTCATGTCCGACTTTCTGAGACCCCATGAACTGCTGCACACCAGGCTTCCCAGTCCTTCACTATCTCCTGGAGTTTGCTAAAACTCATGTCCTTTGAGTCAATGATGCCATCCAACCATCTCATCCTCTGTCATCCCCTTCTCTTCCTGCTTTCAATCTTTCCCAGCATCAGGGTTTTTTCCAGTGAGTTGGTTCTTTGCATCAGGTGGCCAAAGTATTGATGCTGAGCTTTAGCTTCAGCATCAGTCCTCCTGGTGAATATTCAGGGTTGATTTCCTTTAGGATTGACTGGATTGATCAGCAAAAAGATATAACACAGAAGCTGTAGAAAATGAATTTATATACATATTTCATAGGGTCCTTATAAGAGGGAGTTACAAAGGTCAGAGTCAGAGAGAAATGAGAGGATGTTGAGCTGCTGGTTTTGAAGATGAAAAAATAGATCATGAGCCTTTAAAAAATATACATAGGGGGACTTTCCTGGCGGTCCAGTGGCTGACTCCAAGCTCCCAATGCAGAGGGCCTGGGTTCAGTCCCTGGTCAGGGAACTAGATCCCTCATGCTGCAATTAAGATCTGGGCAGCCAAATAGGTAAATCAATAGATATTTTAAAATATAAGTGTGGGGACTTCCCTGGTGGTCCAGTGGTTAGGACTCCAAGCTTCCACTGCAGGGGGCACGATTTCCATCCCTAGTTGAGGAACTAAGACCCTACATACCTCATCACATGGTTGAAAAAAAAAAATAGACCCTGTCCACCTTCCCCCACTGTGGTCTCCATCTATATAGGTTGGGATGCCCATACCAGCATCCCAACTGGCCTATCCCTGCCCAGGTCTCTTACACAGTCATCAGTGTGATGAACAAAACATAAAGCAGGGCACAGGTCTGCCCAAGCTGATGTCTTTCCATCAATATTTTTGGGGTAGGAGAAACAGTTTAATTTTTTTTTTGCTGTGCCATGAGGAATGTGGAATCTTAGTTCACTGACCTGGGGTCAAAACCATGCTCCCTGTATTGGGAAGGGAAGTCCCTTGACTTCTTTAATTTTAATTTTTTGAAAAGAAAAACATTTGGGAATTTCCTAGTGTCCAGTAGTTAGGACTCTTCACTGTCACTACTGAGGGCCTGGGTTCAATCCCTGATTGGGGAACTAAGATCCCACAAGCCATGTGTCGTGGCTAAAACAAAGAGAAAGAAAGGAAATACATTTAGTTTTACTCATAAATGACCACCGTTCATAACAATGGGATGTGAGAAATCACTAGGGACCACAGGAGTATTCAGACTTCGGAATGAGATTGAGCCCAGCCACTCTCATCTCCTGCTCCAGGCCTACTTTTCTTTACAACCTAAAGAAAAAAATTGGGGGCAACATACATGAGATATAAATTTTACCAATTTAAGCATTTTGAAGTGTTTATTTAGTGACACTTAAGTGTATTCACACTGTTGTGCAACCATCCCCACCATCATCTCCAGAACTTTCTCATCTTCCCAAACTGAAACTCTGTCCCAGTGAAACACTGACTCCCTATCCCCTCCCCCATCCCCTGGCCCCACCGTCTACTTCCTATCTCTGTGGATCTGACTCCTCTAGGGACCTCCGGCGAGTGGAATCAGACAGTGTGTGTCCTTCTGGTTTATTTCACTGAGCATCAAGTCCTCAAGGTCCATCCAGGTTGTAGCAGGTGTCAGAATCTCCTTCCTTTTGAAGGCTGAGTAATATTCCACTGAGTGGATGGACCATATTTTGCTTATTCATTCATCCATCAATAGACATGTGGGTGGTTGCCACATTTTAGCTATTGTGGATACAGCTGCTGTTAAACATGGGTGTTGCTTTGCTTTTTAAAACTGATATGTCATTCACATACCAGAATATTCACTCTTTAATATGTACAATTCAGTGGTTTTCACAGAATTGTGCAATCATCACTACTATATAATTTTCAAACACTTCCATCACCCCATAGAACAACCCCATCCCCCTTAGCAGTCACTCCCCTCCACCAGGTCCCAGCACCCACAAATCCACGCCCTGTGTCTGTAGATGTGCCTGTTTTGGACGTTTCCCATCAGTGGAATTACAACTGTGTCCTCATTCTGTATCTGCTCCTCTCACTGAGCATCAAGTCCCCAGGGTCCATCCATGTAGTAGTCAGTGTCAGGGCTTCACTCCTTTTTATGTCTGAATCCATGACCTGCAGGTACCTTGGTCACTGCCCTAGAATCTGTTGCTCACAGCCTCACTGGTTTCCTGCCTTATCCTCCATCATGAATCCTAACCCCACACTTTACCCTTTACCCTCACACCTGGGAACCTGCCCATCCTTCTTCAGATCTCTGTTCTCCACCACCTCCTTGGAATAATTCTCCCTGATGATCATTTCAATAAAAGAACTGACCCTTTAGACAAACCTAGTCTTGGTCTGATTCTATGGGGTTTCTTGGGGTCTCTTGCCTTTTGTCATTTGGGGGCTATTTTACAACTATGTACGTTGTAGAAAATGGATGCTTATGGCAATGATTCTTTTTGTTTTTGTTATTTATTTATTATTATTTTTGGCAACATTACACGACTTTTGGGATCTCAGTTCCCTGACCATGGATTGAAACCGGGACCATGGCAGTGAAAGTGAAGAGTCTTAACCACTACACTACCAGGAAATTCCTTGGCAATCATTCATTAAAAAAAAAAAAATTGTCGTTATTCAGTCACTAAGTCATGTCCGACTCTTTGCAACCACATAGACTACAGCACACCAGGCTTCCCTGTCCTTCACCATCTCCTGGAGTTTGCTCAAACTCTTGTTCATTGAGCCAGTGATGCTATCCAACCATCTCATCCTCTGTTGCCCTCTTCTCCTCCTGTCCTCAATGTTTCCCAGAATCAGGGTCTTTTCCAATGAGTTGGCTCTTTGTATCACATGGCCAAAGTATTAGAACTTTAGCTTCTAATAGGATTGACTGGTTTGATCTCCTTGCTGTCCAGGGGACTCTCAATAGTCTTCTCCAGCACCACAGTTCAAAAGTATAAATTCTTTGGCTTTCAGTCTTCTTTATGGTCCAACTTTCACATCCATACCTGACTACTGGAAAAATCATAGATTTGACTATATGGACCTTTGTCAGCATATTTAAAAATTTTTCTTCCCCAATTCATTTATTTTCTTATTTTTATTAATTTACTCTTTGTTCACACAGCATGTGGGATCTTAGTTCCCAGACCAGAGATCAAACCCTTACCCCTTACAGTGGAAGCACAGAGTCTTAATCATGGCACTGCCAGGAAAGTCCCTGGCAATGATTCTTGTCAAGAGAGATACAAATTAATTGTGAACAATCATGGCTTGCTTCTGTCTGTAATTCATCCAAGCATTGCTCACCTGTCTCTATGTGAGTGTTCTTTGGATTTTCCTTTGAACCCATTGTAACGCTTTTCTGGTTCCCTCATCAATGAATGAATGAAACAAAATCTTTTGACCTGTGTTCATTAAAAAAAAAAAAAAAAAAAAAAGGCCCCAGGCCCCCATCACTGTCTGTTCAGTTTCTCTGGTAACTGTCTTCAGTGAATCACTGATAATTTTCTGAAATTATTTATGTTTGTGTCTATTTGCTTATTATCAGTATTCTCCACTAGAATGTGAGATGGAGATTGGGAACTTGGCCCATGGGAGGCACCAAGGGCTAGCTAAGTGGGTTTCCAGGCAGACCAGCCACTGAGCAGAACATTCTAGAACTGTCAGGGTGTCCACATTAGGCTCAGTGACACCCCTGGGTTTTAGGACCTGTCTACAACCCCGCCATTTTCAAAAGAGAAATGCTTACCCTAGTTTTTTTTCCCCAGAATTTCTTCTAGAAATATCAGCTAGGATCCCAAGGCTTGTGTGCAAACTTCTTCAACACCTCAATCTGTGAGCTCTCTGGGCCAAGTGACAGACCCTAGTGACATCCCCAACAGCAAGGGAATGCCCCCCATCCACTCCCTCTTGGATCTTGGTTGAGAGAACAGTCAATGCCTAAAAATATAATCTAAATGGGAAAATAATTTGACAAAGAATATATACATGTATATGTATGGGCTTCCCTGGTGGCTTAGCAGTAAAGAATCTACCTGCAATGAAGGAGACACTGGAGACGTAAGTTTGATCACTGGGTTGGGAAGATCCCCTGGAGGAGGGCATAACAACTCACTCCAATATTCTTGTCTGGAGAATCCCATAGACAGGGGAGCCTAGTGGACCAAGTCCACAGGGTCACAAAGAATTGGACACAGTTGAAGCAACTGAGCATGCATACTTATGTGTAACTGAGTTACTTTATTGTACACTTGAAACTAATACAATATTGTTAAGCAATTGTGCTCCAACATTAAAAAAACAAACAAACAAACAAAAACAACTAAAGACATTTGATCCAAGTTGCCAAGTGCTTTCCTTGTTTGCTGGCTGTTTTGTAAGCATGTGAAAGAGATATGGTGCTTGCCACCATTAGTGTATTGAGGCCCAGGGGACAGAAGAAGATATTCATGCAAATGGAAGTTAAAAGAAAGCTGTAGCAGCAATATTCATATCAGACAAAAATTGACTTTAAAATAAGGACCATTGTAAAAGACAAAGAAGGACAGTATATAGTGATCAAGGAATCAATCAAGAAGAAAATATAACAATTGTAAATATATATGCATCCAACATAAGAGCACTTCAATATATATTTGCCATATATGTGGCAAATATCAACAACCGTAAAGGGAGAAATGACAGTAACATAATAGTAGTTAGTAGTGGGGGACTTTAACATCCCACTTTCATCAATGGACAGGTCATCCAGACAGAAAATCAATAAGGAAACACAGGCCTTAAACAACACATTAGACCAAATGGACTTAATTAATATTAATAGAGTGTTCCATCCAAAAGTAGCAGAATATACATTCTTCTCAAGTGCACATGGAACATTCTCCAGGATTGACCACACGCTGGGTCACAAAGCAAGCCTTGGTAAATTTAAGAAAATTGATATATCAAGCATCTTTTCTGATCCCAACACTATGAAATTAGAAGTAAGTTACAAGGAAAAAAAATCAAAAAAACACAAACATGTGGAGACTAACAATATGCTACTAAACTGAGGCCCAGAGTGGGAGGGTTCAACCTGGGCTGCAGAATCAGAACAAGAGGATTGGTCTTAAGAAATGCCAGCTTTGGGACTTCCCTGGTGGTCCAGTGGTTAAGAAACTGCCTTGTAATGCAGAGGACACTGGTTTGATCCTTGGTCTGGGAAGATCCCATATGCCTCAGGGTAACTAAACCCATGCACCACAGTTACTAAGCCAGCTCTCTAGAGGCCATGAACTGCAACTACTGAGCCCACGTGCTGCAACTACTGAAGCTTGAGCACCTAGAACCTATGTGTCCCAACAAGTGGAGCCACTACAATGAGAAACCCACACACTGCAACAAAGAGTAGCCCCTACTTGCCACAACTAGGGAAAGCCTGAGTGCAGCAATGCAGACCCACCATGCCCTCTCCCCAAATAAGAATTATAAATAAATAAATCTTTTTTTTAAAGAATTCTGTCAGCTGCAAAATACTCCTCTATCAAAAAAGAAAGCCACTGTAAACCAACTCTACTTCCATAAAAAAGTTATTATATATATATATATATATAATATTTGCTGAGATATAATTCACATGCTAAACAATTCACCCTTTTAAAGTATGTAATTCAGTGGTTTCCAGCATAGTCACAGAGTTGTAAAATCATGACCACTATCTACTTCCAGAACATTTTCATCACCCCCAAAAGAAACTTCATTTCTATTGGTATTCGTTCCCCACCCAATTCTCCCCAACACCTCCCAGCTTCTGGCATCCACTAACCCATATTTTCTCTCTGTATTTGCCTGTTCTGGACATTTTGTATAAATGGAATTATACACTGTGTGGCCTTTTGTGTCTGGTTTGTTTCACTGAGCATTCTGTTTTCAAGGTTCATTCACACTGTACCCTGTGTCAGTGCTTCCCTCCTTTTTAAGGCTGAATAATATTCTATTGTATGGATGGATCACATTTGATTTATCCATTTATCAGTTGATGGACATCTGGACTGTTTCTACCTTTGACTATTAGGAATAATGCTGTTATAGATATTCGTGTTCTCATTTCTCTTGGGTAGAGACACCTAGGAGTGGAACTGCTGGATGGTATGGTGGCTGTCTCTTTTACCACTTGAGAAACTGCCAAACTCTTTTTCACAGCAGCTGTAACATTTTACGTCCCCACCAGCTACAAATGAGGGTTCCAGTTTCTCCCCCATCCTCATCAGTGCTTGTTCTGGTCTGTCTTTATGATGCAAGCCACCCTAGCAGGGGCAAAGTAGTGTCTCCTTGTGGTTTTGATTTGCATTTCTCTGATGACTAGTGATGTTGGGTAACTTTTCATGAGCTTGATTGGTTATATATATATATATATATATATATGTTTAGAAATGTCTATTTAAATCCTTTACCTATTAAAAAAAGTTGTAGTGTTTTTATTGTTGAGTTTAAGAGTTCTTTATATATCATATAAATAGTAGACCCTTATCAGATCTACGATTTGCAAATGCTTTCTCCCATTCTGTGGGTTTTTCTTTCACTTTCTCGATGGTGTTCTTTCAAACACATAGGTTCAAAATACTTTAGACATAATTTTTGTTTGATTATAAGTCATAAGTGCAGGATACAAAATTCAAAAGATCAAAGAGAGTATACAGGAGTTGTCTTTGTCTGCTCCCCATCCCAAAAGCAACCGCTGGTGCTGGTCAAAAGAATTACCTGTTCAAATGTTATATAACTTTGCAGCCTAGCCCTTGTAACTGGAATTCAAGACCCTCTGCTCAAATGCTATGTGTATTTGGTAAATTTGCCAGATTTACCCTCTCTGGGTCTTCAATATCTTTATCGTGTACATCAGGGATGATAATTCCAGGTTCCACAGATGGACTGAAATAGCACACAAAAGTGGAATTCAGAAAAGGAGAGCTGGTATTACAACTCACCCCAGACCAAATCTATTTTGAGGCAAGTTTCAAGTATTTAACAATTTTTATATTGCTTTATTGCTATGATGGAGTTGGTCCTGATACATTCCAAGAATCCTTTAGCCAAACATCTTAAGTAGGGGTCTGCCAATGAGATTAAAAAAAAAAAAAATGCCTTGAGTGTGTGTGAAGTTTTCACCTTGGGAGATGTGGGTCTCACCTCTATCCTGGCCAGGAACAGGGCATGGGGGTCAGGATATGGCCCAAATAAAAGTAATAATGACAACAATAACAACATAATCCCATCTGTCCTGTGTTGAGGACCTCTCACCAGCAGGTACCATGCTGTTTAAGTATGTTACATGTACCATGTTGATTCTCCTTTGTCACAACCCTAGGAAGTCTCTACCATTACTCTTTTTTAATTTTTAAAATAAATTTTTAAAAAGTTTTTTTTTTTCGGCCATGTTGTAGCATTTGAGGGAATCTTAGTTCCCTGACCAGGGAACAAACTTGCGCCCTGCTGTAGTGGAAGCTTGAAGTCTTAACCACTGGACCACAAGGGAAGTCTCTCTATGATTATTCTTTACAGAGGCCTCTGAGGATCAGAGAGGTTAAGTAGTTTGCCCAAGGTCACACAGCAACTCAATCTTTTATTCTTTATTAGGTTTTTCAACTAGTATCTGCTTGGGTATCTTTTGAGGGTGCAGGGGAGGGGTGGGACTGAGGAGTAGGGGTTAGGACAAAGCTTTACCCACCTCCCTCTCTTTTCNAGGATCAGAGAGGTTAAGTAGTTTGCCCAAGGTCACACAGCAACTCAATCTTTTATTCTTTATTAGGTTTTTCAACTAGTATCTGCTTGGGTATCTTTTGAGGGTGCAGGGGAGGGGTGGGACTGAGGAGTAGGGGTTAGGACAAAGCTTTACCCACCTCCCTCTCTTTTCATCGCAGGGGCAGGAATGGGCACACGGTATGCCATCCTGGCATTTCCTCAAGGACTTGCCTGCAGACCCTCTGGCAGGGTCCAGAGCCAGATGAAGCTGGATCCAACATCTTTGGGGTCTCTCCCTCTCTGGGTCTCAATTTCCTCAAATGTAAAATGGAAATCACATAATCCCTGCTCTTTCCCGTGGCCTGATAAGGATTAGATTCAATGCCAATCTTACATGTAAGTTCTCTTGCCCCTTCTGAGTCAGATTATCAACTGCTGAGAAGAGTACCAGATATTTGAGGCTGGGTGGTACAGAGGGGACACTGAGTCACCCTTCTCTGGCTGAGTGGGTGGAGCTTGCGGGATGGAAAATAAGACCATTTAGGACGAAGGTCTGAGCTTCGGGTATCTACAGAGCCCAGGTGCTATCCTGAGACCTGCAAATTGTGTTTCTGCTTGGCCCTTCTCCTCCCAGGGTGGATGGGGGGGGGTGGTTTAAAGAAGGAAGAGGGCTTATTTCCCAGGCAGGGTCGTTAGAGCAAAGTCCCTGGGTTCCGCCCTCACTCTGGATGGCTGTGGCCCCTCCCTCAGTCCCTTTCCACCTACCCAGGGGCTGGTTTCAGGCTGCAAGTCCTGGGGCTGTCACTTCCCTTCTGGGGACCTCCAGGGTTTCCCCTTAAAGACAAATTATTATTACAAAAGCCCATTCACCCCGTTTGGGAGTGGAGAAGCAGTAAGGTGCAGAAGGTTGGAGTGGAGAGGTGGAAAGCTTTGAAGTCAGAGAAGGACAGATGTGCGTTTCACTAACGGCAGTGGAAGTTTCCTGCCTGTAAGGCTATGGTGGTAAAAAATTATAATAACAAGAAATAATGATCATGGTCATGGCATTAGATGTTGGAATGGAAGTAAACAGGACCCCGGACAGAGCCAGCCACCTGAGAAGCGCTCAGTAAACGACTGCTGTGGAGCAGGTGCCAGCCCTCTCCGACCGAGGGAATGAGGAAGGGGGAAACTGAGGCGCAGAGCCCCCGCCGGGCGGCTGATCGCACCAGCCAGCCCTCTTCGGGTGCCTACTGTGTGCAGCGGGCAGCCGGCCTGGCTGGATCAGTCTGTTCTCACCGCTCGTCCCCCTCCTCCCCCTCCCCCGTCCCCCCGCCGGACCTCTCCCACGACCGGGGAGGAAGTGGGAGAAATGGACAGGGGAAAAAAAAAAGTTGGGCTGAGCCAACGCCTCCCCACTCTCAACCTCCGCCTCTCCGGAGCCACGCAGACCCTTGCGGGAGCGGGCCGCAAGACCCAGGCGTCCGGGCCCGGGCCCACGTCCCGCCCAGTGGCCCGCAGTTGGGTGGGGGAACTTGGAAAGCCGGGAAAACAACAGCCCAGCCCGCCCCTCTCCAACCCTTTCCCCCGCTACGCCCCTTGGCGCAGCGGGCGGAGGCGACTCCTTTATATAATCGCGGGCGAGCAGGTTGGCTGTTTCATTTAGGGACCCGGGAGCCCAGCGGACCCGAGCCGTCAGCCGAAAGCCCGCCCCTGGGTCCCCTTCCGCAGCTGGGCAAACTGAGGCCCCCGGAGAGGGCGGGCGCCAGGCCCGCGGTCTCCACCTCTTCGCCCCCTACCCACCCCCAGCAGCCAGGGCAGCCGCGACCCACGCCCGCGTCGGTCCTCGCAGTGCGCACAGCCCTCCCCGCCCCCGCTGCCATCCTGCCACGCCCCAGGCGTCGGGGGCAAAGCCCGCGCCCCCCCGCACCCGCCTCCGCTCAGAGGCTGGGGGCCTGTTTATCTGGAGGCCCCCACCCCCCCTCCACCCCGGGGGGCCCGCTCCCCCCGCGCCCCGGGGAGCTCTGGGGCCAGATAAGCTGGCAGGCTGGCACGGCGCCGCGCAGCGGGGCGGAGAGGTCAGAGGAGGGGGGGCGCGCCGGGGGCGGGCTGGACCCCCCCCCAACTTGACAAAACCTAATAACAGCCCGGTTTCCCCGGCGCAGCGGGCGAAGCCCCACGGGAGGGCAGAGACGTGGCAAGAGGGGACCTGCCGAGCCTGTTCTGGCCTCTGAGGCCGGGGTGGGGGGGGCGGGCTGGGCGTGGGGGGGGCCGGCGGCTGCGGCACCTTTAAGACAAGGGAGGACCCCTCTTGCCCTCGGAGAAACCAGGAAGGGAGTCGCGAGCATCATACGGGGCTTTGGCTGTACTGTACAGTTACTGTAGGGGCAGTGACGCCGCCGCCGGAGCGAGGGAGCGACGAGGGGAGAGCCAGCGAGGGGAGAGCCAGCGAGGGGAGAGCGAGACGCGGACCCCAGAAGCGAGCGGCCAAGGAACCTAGTCCGAACTCCGGGCCCCGGCCCCGCGCGCCCCGGCCCCGGCCCGGCCCCACGAGGTAAGTCAGCGCCCGACGCGGCCCCCAGCGCGGGGTGCAGGGCGGGGACGGGCCGGGGGCACTGCGCCCACCGCTGCCCTCTCGGGAAGGGGCGATCCTCGGAGCCGGGGACGTNGAGGAGGGCAATTCACAGGGAGTTGGAAAAGCTGATGTTTGGTAAATAAATATTTGCTGGACCTGCAGAGACAGTGGGACCCAGAAAGGACGCTGACCTGTAGGGGCCCACCACACCTGGTCCATATTCTTTTCCAATGTCGGTACTGATAGCTCTATGCTGAGAACAGGCTCTCTTCTCTTAGGCGGTTTAGTGGGAAGTCAGAATTTCTGAGTTTTGGGGGCCTTGATTGTTTTCAGCTTGAACTAACCCATATGCCAAAGAGTTGTGCTGGGGTGGCATACTGGGTTTTAGTTTAAGGAATGCCTTTTGTTCAGCCAGCTGGCATACAGTGTGGTAATTGACACAAGAAAGGCTTTTCTCCAAGATAGCAAAAGGCATTACCAGTGACAGGGTCTATTCTGTGACTACAGTAAGTCCTCCAGGTACTAACAAGTTCATTCTGAGAGTCCAGTGTGTTAGGTAGTCAATGAACACCATTGGCTGCATAGCACTATAAGAGGTTTATATCACGTTTCACACACAAAGACAGAGAAACAACCGTAAAAATAGAGAAAATGCAAGGCTCTAGGTGCACAGGCTTCAGTCGTTGTGGCATGAAAGCTCAGCAGTTGTGGCTTGTGGGCCCTGAAGTGTGCAGGTCTCAGTAGTTGTGGCACACAGGCTGAGTTGCTCTGTGGTGTGTGGGATTTTCCCAGACCAGGGACTGAACCCGTGTCCCTTGCACTGGCAGGCAGATTCTTATCCACTGTACCACTAGGGGAGTCCAAGAAAGCATTTTGAATCTGGCAATATGGTACCTTGCAAAGTGCAGCAGTACAGTGTAACAGCTGGTGCTTCTTAGTAGCTCCAGCTACATCCCCGCTGCTTTTCTGCTTTCCTCCAGACATCCTGGGCTTGAAATAGATACTTCACTACTGTACTCTATAGAGTCATGTAAAGTTCATGAGAGCACAGCCCACGTGTAGGGGAGCACACAGGTGACAGCATACCCCAGACCCGGGAAGTAACTTACGTGATCAGACATGCGAACACACATTCACCTCTTTGAAAGTTCACAATTTGAAGGTTCGCATGTAGGGGACTTAACTGTATATCTTTACCATCACCTGTGTTGGGGGGGTCACATGTCCTCTGAGCACCTCCCCTCCCCCTTAACCCTCGAAGTGCTGCAGCCCCACCAGAGAGTCAGTTACAGTCCTTCCTAGTTCCTGCGCAGAAAGGATTTTCCATGTTGTCTGTTTACCCATGTGGCATTCCTTCCATCTGTCAACTTCCAGTTTGTTTTTCTGTAAATTAACTTTTTATAGCACATGAAAGAACTGTTGAGTTTCTTCTCAAACCTATAATAGTTTTTACTTAGATTATAGGAAAACCTCAGGAAACACTAAATTCTAAGAATTGAATACGAGCAGTCTCTTGGGGTCATTTTCTAAAGCGATAAAAACCCTTTTATTCATGGTGTTTCACTTTTCAGAGGAACTTGGAGCTTTTGATCACGGTGAAGCATTCATAGCCATGCCAGGCTGCTTTGAGGGAGAGGTTTACTGATGGTACGTTAGCAAATCCTGGAATGTTTGAAGCTGATGATCTCAAAAGGGCCCCATCTGGTATACATTTTACCAAATACCACCTTTCCTCTCCTCTGCTTTGGTTGTATCTAGGCAAGAAGGATGGAAGCTCATTTTATAGGACCCAGTGGTGGCTCAGAGGTTAAAGCGTCTGCCTAGAATGCGGGAGACCCAGGTTCGATCCTGGGGTTGGGAAGATTCCCTGGAGAAGGAAATGACAACCGACTCCAGTACTCTTGCCTGGAGAATCCCATGGAGGGAGGAGCCTGGTAGGCTACAGCCCGTGGGGTCACAAAGAGTCGGACATGACTGAGCGATTTTACTTTACTTTAATGAATACTTGGGCTTCCCAGGTGGCACTGCTGGTAAGAACCTGCCTACCAGTGCAAAAGACCGAAGAGACACAGGTTGGATCCCTGGGTTGGAAAGATTCCCTGGAGGAGGGCATGGCCATCCACTCCAGCATTCTTGCCTGGAGAATCACATGGACAGAAGAGCCAGGCGGACTACAGTCCCTGGGGTCACAGAGTCAGACATGACTTTAGTGACTTAGCAAGCACGCAGTGAATACTTACCCGCTACGTATACACACCCTTCCATACCTAGGAATCTGTTCCGCTGCTTTCTCTCCTTTGCTCCACCTTATTACAGAGGGAATCCTAGTTTCTTTTTTCTCTCTTAAGGTACTCATGTCAGAAAAAGTCAATTCCCTCTCAAGAATTAGGAAATCTCTTCTTTTCTGCCAGTTTTTTTTAAAAAGAACATGTGTGTATATACACTTGTGAGTGTGTGAGAGGCGGGGTAGTGGTGATGGTGTCTGGCGAGGATCAGTCAGGCAGAACGTTCCTGGCATTACTCCCACTTTATTGTTGTAAAACTGAGATCTGGAAAGGTGAACTGCTTCCATCTGTACTAGTCTGTGACNATCTCTTCTTTTCTGCCAGTTTTTTAAAAAAGAACATGTGTGTATATACACTTGTGAGCGTGTAAGAGGCGGGGTAGTGGTGATGGTGTCTGGCAAGGATCAGTCAGGCAGAACGTTCCTGGCATAACTCCCACTTTATTGTTGTAAAACTGAGATCTGGAAAGATGAACTGCTTCCATCTGTACTAGTCTGTGATGCACTGATTTGTTTCCCTTAATAAAACATGAATAAAATAATTGACAGATAAAGCAGATACACGTTGACTTTGAAAAATAGGGGTTTGAACTGTGTGGGTCCACTTTCATGTGGATTTGTTCAGGAGTAAATGCTGTGGAACTCCAGGATCGTCCTTGGCTGGTTGACTCTGCAGGTGTGTAACCTCTGATACGAGCAGCCGTGTGTGTGTGTGTAGCACTGACCTAAGTTACACTTGCTCCTTGACCCTACTGTGTTGTTCAAGGGTCAAGTGTATAGCAATTTCATCTTGGGGCTAATAATAGTGTACCTTGAGTGGCTGTCAAGCATTTTGCTCAAACTTTCATTATTTTACTGCCCTGGCTATAAAAAAATATGATCTGACCTATTTCCTAGTGAAGAAATTAATTCGTCTTCCACAGAGGTTCTGAAAATACACACTTCTCAGTAAATCCAGATACAGCTAATGACCATTTTCAGAATATGATGGAGAAGGGCTACCCTTAGCCCTTAGCATTTTGAGTTTCCAAATGCTAGTTACTTAAATGGTTCCCATGCCTTCCTCCCTCTCAGTTCCTCTTACCCTGCAGACATGGCTGCATGCATGCACACTTTGTTGTGTCTGACTCCGTGACCCCGTGGACTGTAGTCCATCAAGTTCCTCCGTCCGTGGGATTTTCCAGGCAAGAATACTGGAGTGGGTGGCCATTTCCTCCTCCAGGGGATCTTCCAGACCAAGGGGTCAAACCTGCATCTCCTAAGTCGCTTGCGTTGGCAGGTGAATCCTTTACACTGAGCTACCTAGGAAACCGCAGACATGGCCACTTTCTCCTTCCCTGGGCTACAAAGAAAGGATCAACGACCTTTTAATACTATAGATGAACCTGACGATCACGTCAAAGTTAGGGTCAGGCGGGAGGAAGAGTTCTGGCAGGAAGTCTGGGCAGGGTGATGGTCCTGAAGGAAGGTTCTCAGGTCCCTACAACAGCCATCAGGATTGGACATGAACATAAGGTCATCTGAACTTTCCCCAGCATATTTAGTTCAACTCTTAGTTCCACCTTAGTGTTATTTTTTCTTTGGCGCTGCCTCAAACCACTTACCTGGCTTATTCCTCCCCACTGCTTCGAGGGGCTCTTGAGCTGCTTGTCTGTTGTCCTGCCTGGCCACTCCATGTGAATCACGGGGACAGTCATTTTCTTCAACATCCTTCCCAAATGCAGGGAGCAAAGATGGGCACCACTGAACCCTTAGGGATTCTTCCAGGCTGTACCATCTCCTAAAGCCTTAATCTTAGCAGCAAAATAACTTGAGGGCTTCCCTGGTGGTCCAGTGGTTAAGAATCCACCTTGCAGTGCGGGGGTCACTGGTTTGGTCCCTGGTTTGGGAAGAACCCACATGCCAGGGAACATCTGGGCCTGTGAGCCACAACTACTGAGCCCAAACTCTAGAGCCCATGGATGGAAACTGCTGAGCCCACGTGAAGGAGCTACTAAAGCCCCCATGCCCTACAACCCGTGGCCTGTAACAAGAGAAGCCACTGGAATGAGAAGCTCTTGGACTGCAACTAGGAAAAGCCTGGGTATAGCAACAAAGGCCCCATACATTACCCACCCACCCCTCCCAAAAAAACCCAACTTGAACAGTTTGAAGAATCTTTAAGCTCATTACTTATATATATATTTTCCTCACCACCCCCCCCCCCCCAAAGCCCTGGGTGGTGATGGGAGTTTAAGTTCTTTTTGGTTAGCAAACTTCAGCTTTTATCTCCTTTAGGTCAGCTTGCCCTGCACTCATCCTTCACCACTGACCCGGCTCTTAGCCTAGATTTCTTATTCCTGAGTTTCTAACACAATTTTCTATTTTCTCAACACCTTGTTCCTGACTTTGAAACCTAGGGCTCCTTCAAGGGCACAAGTTCCCTGCAGACCAACTGCCCTTCCTCCAACACATACCCAGGTACATGCAGTTAAATTGGGGAGTGGTTAGTCTGGAGGCTTTCTTCTTTCCCATCAGCATCTTCAGATATTTGCCATATTATGACCGTGTCCGAAAAAATTATGCTCTTGAAAGGATTTTGCCATTGGGCTATACACAGTGTATCCCTTCTTGTGACTCACATCTGAGTTCCTGGAAATATCTGAAATAAACATTCATAAGTGAATTAGGCAACAGGTTCATGGTCTTGCTTGAATCTCTGATGTGCTTGTGTGTGATTCTTCATTTGTTTGGAATGACCCACTGAACAGCCTAGCTTTATGGTTCTGCCATGTCCCTCACCTAAGGACCTTTATCTCCCTAGATCCACAGAAATCTGCTTCCTCAGTGACTTGTCATAAGCTGGGCCTGGACCTATTATTATACTCTTTCAACAAGAACCTCTCAATCCTACCTGCCCTTTGACCTTTTGTGTATTTACAGTCTTGAACTCTTTCATCTCTCCCTGTTTTCAAGCCCCTTTAGGCTTCATTTTTCAGGACCTCGTGGTTGATCACTTCAATTTATCTTTCATCACCTCCTTGGCTCCCTTTACCTTTCAACTCATCCTCTTTGCAGAGCCTGCCCCAG
This sequence comes from Neotragus moschatus, assembly GCA_006410615.1. Taxonomy (NCBI): domain Eukaryota; kingdom Metazoa; phylum Chordata; class Mammalia; order Artiodactyla; family Bovidae; genus Neotragus; species Neotragus moschatus. The sequence continues at coordinate 1,375,759 of SJYA01001140.1, read as the reverse complement.
CGCTGCATCAGGTCTCTCAGTGATGTTTGCTACTCCTACAACCCATCAGAACAGCTGGTAAAATGAAAGACAGTGAAGGAATGAGTCATTCATATTGACAGTGTTCATCTGACTTGCCATCCTGGTGCAATTGGCAGGTCCTCAAAGTTCATGCTGCTCACAGAGCTCACTCGTCTGCCTCAGAATCAGAAATACTGCCCTGAAACGGATGGGATCTCTTAATTGAGAGAGGGTGATAAATTAAGTGTTTTTAAAATGTTCTCTCTGTGTGTGCACATACATAGTAGATAATTGTATAGAAATGAGAAAATATGGTTGGTGGGGAGAGATGAGCAGAATTTCTGATTGTTTTTCCCCGTTTTGGTTTTGTTTCCACTTTTTCCTCTTTTTTCTATGTCAATATCAGCCCTCACTTCACAAACATATAATAACCCCCTAAACTAAATAACCTAGAATATATGTTTTTCTCCAAGCTCATAAAGATATAAAGATACTATGTTTTTCTCCAAGCTGAGCCACTAGGGAAGCCCAGAATACTGGAATGGGTAACCTATCCCTTATCCAGTGGATCTTCCCAACCCAGGAATCAGCCTGGGGTCTCCTAACCCGCTGTATTGCAGGCGAATTCTTTATCAGCTGAGCTACACACTCACGTAAACATCCATATATGTGCATATATATGTACATACATACACGCACACTATTTTTAAAATATACATTGTCTGTTTCTTACATTTCTCATTAAGTGCCAGAAATCACTCCAAATCATTTTTACTCTGAATGATTAATGCTGTTACTTCATATAAACATTTATTGAGCATCTACAATGGGCATTCTAATTTGAGATTTATTCGCATTTCAGAATTGAAGAGGGAATAAAGAGAGTCATAATCCAGCCCTCCCATAGAGTGGATGAGAAAACTAAGGCCTGATAAGTATCCGTGAGTTGTTCACGGTCATGCAGCCAACTGGTGTCATGTCGCAGATCAGAACCCAGCTCCTGTGGTCTCCAAGTTCAGTACTCTTCCAATTGTACTATATATTGGTTTGGTCAAAAGATTTGTTTAGGTTTTCCCATAACATATTATGGGGAAACTCGAGCAAACTCTTTGGCCAACCAATACTAAATCCCATAAATTAATGTAGGAGTCTTGTCTGACAGTTACTGATACCTGAAGTTGAGAATATGCTGCAAAATAAGATAAATATTCTGGCCTGAGGTAGGGAAGGATAGTGATGAGCAATTTAGTTCCTCATAATGGTTCATTGGCCCTGTAGATAGGGCAAACTGCTTTTATTGAACCAAATTTATCAGCCAGTGGAGACTCATTAGGACCTCCCAGCATTTGAAGGGGCATCAATAGAAAAGAGAAATTTGAATTGAAGAGCTACATAAGAGATCTTATGAAAGAAATTCCCTTCCCATCTTAAGAGAGCTCTTTTCACAGAGAAAATCATGGTAGAAGGTGACGGAAGATCCATTGTGGCTGCTCAGACACATCTGGAAAGGCTGAGCTTTCAACCGGAGCCCCTTTTCCGTGCTGAGGGAAAGGAAGCTGTTGCCCAAGATGCTAAAACTTATGGCAAAATATGAGAAACTTTGTGTTCATAGGGAAAAAAATACATCACATTTTTTTGTTTAACATTTATTTATTTTTTGTTCTGCTGGCTCTTCATTGCAGCACAGACTTTCTCTAGTTGTGGTTAGCGGGGGACCACGCTTCCTTGTGGTGCACGGGCTTCATACTGCAGTCACTTCTCTTGTTGCAGAGCACAGGCTGTAGGCATGCGGGCTTCAGTAGTTGCATCTTAGGGGCACAGTAATTGCGACTCCTGGGCTCTAGAGCCTCGGCTCAGTAGCTGTAGCACACAGGACCTAGTTCCTCTGCAGCATGTGGGAACCTCCCCCACCAGGGGTCCAATCCGTGACCCCTGCATTGGCAGACAGATTCTCAACCAATAGACCACCAGGAAAGCCCCCACACTTTTTTGTTTAGTTGGGGTGTAGTTACCTTGCAATGTTGTTAGTTTCTGCTGTACAGTGCAAGTGAATCAGCCATATGTATACATATATCCCCTCCCTCGTGGCCTTCCTTCCCACCCGCCCATCGCACCCCATTTACAATTCTTAATGGGGCTTCTGTGAATCTAATTGTCAAGTGTTATCCTCTGCCAGATTTTTGTGCATTCGATTTCTTCCATTGTCTCCAAACTGACCTGAATCCCACTCTGTTCATTCGGTCATCAGATAATTATCGGCATCTGTTCTATGCCACCATGATGCCAGGGGCTGAATAAAAGGAGAATGTGATGGTGTGGGCCTTCCACGTCCAAGCAGGAAACCACTGAATCTCCTGTGTATTCATCCCGCTAGATGATTCAGTGTGGACTCCATGACCTTCACTGAAAACAGAGGGGAATGAACAAACGTTTTTTCAAACCAGCTAATTTTGGTTATTAAGAAGCTGATTGATCTTTTACATGCATTCCAAAAACTCCAAAGAGAGTCCTTGAAGGTATAATTTCACCAGAATATGTATAATANGGGGGTATTTATTATTCAGTCCTGATTGGCTGCGTTGTGGCCAGTCAGCACCCTGGCCCCGGGCGGGGAGCCACACAACCCTTAGCACAGGCCCTCAGCAACGGGTGAGCGGCTGCAGGGAGCCCCTGCACCCTTTTCTTTGTGTGGCAGACTGAGGCCTGGCTGCACTCAAGCCCCATCCACTGGGGAGAGTTCTCCAGGCAAGAGCTAGTCCTTGTGTGGGCTTTTTTCCTTCCTTCCTTTTCCCTGAACCCTTGACTGATCCAGAGTCGGTTGGGCTAGAGGTGGTCCCTGATGCCATGTGAGGGAAACTGAGGCCAGGAAGGAAGGCCCAATACAAGTGTGGGGCCACAAGGGCTTAGACAAGCCTCAGAACGGTGCCAAATGGGTAGGAGTGACTGAGGCCCGAGGGAAGCAGAGAGCAGGCCAAGGTCACCCAACCAGGGCTGGGTCTCACTCTTGTGGTCCTGCCTCCCAGCTCAAGTGGTGTCTAGAGTTCTCTGTGTGTCACAGCCAAAGGGCACTTGCTCACCTGTCTTACAGAGGGCCTGGAGGCACCTGTCAGCCAAATGGAGTCTGCCCCAAGAGGACAGTGAGGCTCAGAGAGGGGAGGCAAGGTGTCCAAGGTCACACAGCAGGAGCCTCAGTGTCCCAGGCCCTTCCTACCGATCTGAGCTGCAGCCCCACCCCTTGGCACCTTCGTCCCTGGAGACTGTGCGTGTTTTACAACCCATTATTCCCGAGGAGACCCAGGTTGCCTCACAGAGCCAAGACTTGGGGCCAGGCCCTCTGAAGCAGAGCTAGCCCGAGAAGGGGTCCACTGGGGTTTCAGATTCCAGCCCACTTGCTTTGTGACTTTGGACAGGTCCCATGGTCTCTCGGAGACTGAGTATCCTTCTCTGTGAAATGAGGTTACTGTGAATTCCCCCACGTACTACCTGCAGGCCCACCTGTGTTTTTCCTTCCCTCCCTCGTGGAGGAAGCACCTGGGTCAGCTTGGGGTATAGCAGAGATCCTGTTGGGGGGTATGTGTGACTATGACACCTGCGCCCCCCCCCCCCCCCCCCCCCCCCCTCCCCCCCCC
>SJYA01001140.1:1357945-1372012 GCA_006410615.1 Neotragus moschatus | reverse complement strand
ACCCCCGCCCCCCCCCCCCCCCCCGTCACCTTGTGCTCCAGGCATCTGATAGACCATAAACAGCTACCACAGCCCTGGACAGTGGAGACCAGAGGGACAGCCTTGGGTGGGGGCCAGTGTGGTCCAGTCTCAGACTGGCCCTCCCTCACCTCCATCTGAGGTCCACTTAGGAAGGTTGCCTCCCCTCTGCCAGCCTCAGTGTGGCCATCACTACAATGGGGAGATTACCTTTAGCCCCAAAGTGTTGTCCTGAGGATATACTCCGTGATTCTCCAGGGCTGTTTGTCTGGTGACTGCTGGGTGGTGTCAGGGCCCAGGAGAGCCCCTCCTGCGTCTCCGTTCTGAAGGCCCCCCGTGCCCCTTGATTTCACAGTTGTCAGCTGGACTCCAGCCCGGCCCCAGGCTCCCTGCGTGACCTTATACAGACCTCTCCCTTTTTTTCCTGTGCTGTCATAAGGCAGTTCTGAGGGGGTGTGAGAATAAGCTATCCTCAGCCCCCAAGGCCCCTAGGGTGGGGGGATTTAGTCCCCTGCTGGCACCTGCAGCAGTGTGTGGGGGGGCAGGTAGGTGGAGCCCTGGAAGGACTAGTTAGGCGAGATGGAGCCAGACAGACGACCTGTGTTCGAATCCTGCTCTGCCGTGCGACCTGGGCAGGTTGCCTCAGTGACCTGGCCCATGAAGTGGGGTGGTGATCACAGGCACCACTTCCCAGAGCTGTGAGGGTTGACGCTGAGGCGACCGAGACCTACTGGGGGAACAGCCCTGGCCCTGGAGGGCCTGAGGCCCCAGTTTCTGAAGCAACAGAGCACGGAAGGCGCCCTCTGGAGAATCTGGACAGAGAAGCAGGCCCTCCATCTGTCCCCCAGCAGGCTGGGAATGGCCACGGGGTGGAAGCGTCCCCACCCACGCCTTTCTGGTTCGACTGGAAAACAGGGCCCTGTCCCACCTCCTGTCAGGATGTGTTTGGTAGCCGGGAAGGGCTGGATCTGTAAGCACAGGAGCCTGGGGCCCCCATGGGCCATGTACCCCTCTGTGCATTTCCAGGCTGAGCCCTCCACCTGCTCAGGCTGCAGGTGGGGGCGGGGTGGTGCCTCCAGTTGACAAGCTGGCCTCTGGGGAGGGCATGAGGGAGTGATCTGGATAAAGAGAGGGACAAGGCTCCTAGAAGTCACCCAGGCCTTTCCTGGGCATCTTGGATAAGCACGTGCAACCTGAGCTAAGGGCAGAGTAGACACTGGTGGGCTTCCATGAAGCCCAGCTTTGGTTACCCCCAGTGACAGGAAGCTTACTCCTTCCACCTCCACTGAGAACAGATCTGTCTTCTCAGGGCTTCCTCTTGAAACCTGGGCTTGGTGTCAGGGCTGCACTTCCTGGCCCACTATGGCGCTCAGAGCGTGGGAACAGGGTGGGCCTTGGCCCCACCCATGAGCTGGGGGTCAGATAGGAGCCCCGTGACCTGCTAATCCCCACCCCCTCCAGTCTACACACAGACACTTCCCAGTGGGCCCACAGCCTTCCTGCCTCTGGCCCTTTAAGGCCCGGGCAGGAAGCCCCTCCCCATTTAGGGCAATAAATGGACACATAAAATGGCCGAGGGCCTGTTTGCTGGTGTCTGGCCCAGAGGGAGGCCTGCGAGGACAGGCGGGCAGGGGGCTGGCTGACAGCTGGCAGCCACAGTCACCCTGAGCTGTTGGTGCCCCCCACCCCCCAACCAGGACGCTGCATTCCTGTCCCATTAAACCCCAGGCCAGGGACCGGGCCAGGCAGGGATTGGCACCAGGTCAGGGCGGGGTAACCCGTCAGGACCAACCTTGCAACACAGGCTGCCAGGCTGGGAGGGGGTGGGGGTGGCCAGGCACTGGCCTGGCAGCCGCACCTGGGTGCCAGACTTGCTGTGTGACCTTGGGCCGGCCACCTACCCTCTCTGGGCCCGTTTTTTTCCCTCTAGATGATGGCTCAGCTTTCTCCTGGGGCCTACCTGGTACTTCCTTGGCACATAGTAGATGGAGAGGGAGATGGATTCCCTCTGGTATAATGTTCAGAAGTGAAATTGAAAGCCCCACTCCCATCCATAAGAGAGGGGGCGAACCACCTCATCAGGCCTTTGGGGACTGTCACTGGCACATAGTAGGTCCTAGGTGTAGACTTGCTGAGTGGACTAGAGTGGAACCCTTTGCTACCATCACAACTCCCAAGGAAACTGAGGTGCTTTTCTTGGCCCAAGGTCACCCAGCTTGGAGGTAGATGGACCAAGATGTGCTCCTGGGCTGCTGTGGCACATAGTAGATGTCAGAGGTCCCTGAAGGAGTTCTCTTTTGTTCTCTCCCTGGGTGGGTGTGGGAGCCTGTAACCCCCATTAAGCTTCCCCCCTCCCTGGACTCTACTCCAGAAAGGCATCAGCTGACAGTTACCTACCTACCTGCTGCTGGCCACCTCCTTCTTGGGGGGGTGTGGGTAGGAGGGGGAGGCCCTGCCCCAGCCCTCACCTTGCACCTGACCTTGGGGACTCCTCGGCCTCCTCTCCCTGACCCTCTCCTGGGGCGCTACCCTGGGCTTTGTCCCCTGATGTTCTGGGGACCAGGTTTGGGCACTCCCAGCCTCACCCTGCATCCCCAGTGGGTCAGTGCTGGCAGCTCAGATCAGAGCATCTGAGTCCCAGCCTGGCCACTGCTCTGCTGTGTGACCTTGCCCTGGTCTTAGCACCTCTCTGAGCTTCTGCTCATCTCTACAGCCTACGCTCCAGTTAGGTCTTGAAAATTAGGGCACCGAGGAGGGCCCAAAGCTGGCCCAGGTCCTAACTGCCTGCCACAGCAAGTGACCCTAGGTTGGATCGAAGGTGGGACTGGCACCGGCCCCTGGTATTGGGTGTGCCTGCCAGCCAGGTGGGCAGGGCAGGGTGTGGGCTCACTCCAGTGCATAGCTGTTTGGTCTTTGGTTCCTCCTGCCGTTTGCTGCACCCCTACTGTGTGCTGCCCAGGGGAGGGCCGAGTGTAGGAGCCTGGGAGCGGCCCAAGAGGGAGCAGGGCACCTCACCTCCAGCCCAGGAGGAGCCTGCTGAGGCCTGCCCCTCGGCCGGCCGCCGAGTCAGCACCAAACGGCCCCGGAAATCCCATGGAGGCAAGTGTGGGGGTGGAGCTGTGATGAAAGACCGTGCCTTGGGTGGGTGTGGGCCTGAGCTCAGGGACCCTGGCCGTTGAGGGTGTGGACACGGCCAGCGTTGGGGGGTGGGGCTTCCTGGAGGAGAGAGGTTTCGTTGGCTCATCATTACTGAGGAAACCGCCAGTGCAGGAGCACCTATTAGGTGTCAGGAGCTGCCAGTAGGGCCTCTTAGAGCAAGGCAGGGCTCTCCCGGTGAGACCCTGCTGTGGCGCACAGTGGGTGCTTAGTCATCAGTGCTTTCGGCCACCAGGACCCCACCTGACCTCTCTCTACCATCTCACAGGGACTTCCTCCCCTTTCTTAGAGGGAGGGCCCCGAGAGGCCCCTGTGGGGACAGCGGCCTGGGGCGTGGCAGGCAGGTGGCATGAGTTCTTGGAGACAGGGTTAAGCCAGGTGGCCAGTTTAATTTCCAGGCCGAGAAAAGAGGCTGCGGCTTGCTGGGAAGTGTGTAGGGGAGGGTTGGGGGACCACCAGCCTCTCGCCTGTGGGCTCCTGGGTCAACCTCGCTGGGTGCCCTCGGCCTGGCTTCTAGCTGTCTCTGGGCCTCATGCTGCTTTCTTGGGGGCTTCCCTTAGCCTGCATCACCCCAGGCCTTGCCCTTGAGAGGAAGGTCTCACATGATTTGTTGTTCAGTTGCCAAGTTGTGTCTGACTCTTTGCGACCCCAGAGACGACAGTACACCAGGCTCCTGTGTCCTCCCGTATTTCCCAGAGTTTGCCCAAATTCGTATCAGATGATTAGCTGGGGAAATAAGAGGCCCCAGCTGGGGAAGGGCAGGGATTTGGACCCCCAGACCCAAGGACTGCCCCACACAGCAGGCTGTGTGCACTTGGCCCGGGTCTCCCAGCTGGTGGAGACCCAGGCCCAGGGCTTGATCCATCACTCTAGGATGGGTTCAAGGACGGAGCCCACTCCTTTCCAATTGGGTGACTTCTCACTTGAAATAGGTCTGCGCCAGCACCTGGCCTGGTGGGGAGGTGGGGGTGGAGTGGCCATGGCAGGGGTGAGTCACCTGGACCAATTCAGGTCCCGACCTAGAGGCCCCAGGAGGCACCTGAAGGGACACTGGCAGGCAGGGCAAGGGTGGCCATCTTGGCGTGTTGGTGGCCTGGATCAGAGGAGAGGCTGAGGCCGGTCTGATCCGGAGGCCCATCTGCCCACTCGCTCCCAGGGGCCCGGGGCCAGACGGCAGATGGTGGCAGGGGGTGGGAGCCGCCACAGGGGGCTCTGCTGAGGCCTCCTGTGGCCAAGCTTTGGATGGGGTCGCACCCCCCACCCCCTATCCTCCTGCTCCCAACAGTCACATCTGAGCCTCCCCCCCCTCCGCTGCACCCACCGCTGACTGGCGGAACAGAGGGGGGAGCTGAGCAGCTGGTGCGGTCGGCGGGAAAGAGGGCGGGCCGTGGAGAGAGGCGTCCAGGGAAGTGTACTGGCTGCCTGCGCGCCACACAAAGGCCTCTGTGTCGGCCTCAAGGCCCGGACCCCGCTCCCAGGGCGGCCCTGGGTCCTTGAGACTGGCTAGGCTGGCCGCCTGCATCCTGCGAAAGGCCTACCTAGCAGGAGGGATCGGGTTAGACCTGAGCTGGGTCACTCAGCTGGGAGTCCCGGGGAGGCTGTGGACGGCTGGATTCAGGCTCTCTCCCCAGGGACAAGCAGGGGCTCCGTCCTGAAAGCAGGCCAGCTGGGTCCAAGGAATGTGGGTTTTGTTAGGTGGCTCTGGGCAGCCAGGGGTTCCCCGGAGAGGGTGGAGGGTGGGGACAGGAGCCAGGGGGTTGCACAAGCGCCCGAGTGGGTGGATGAGTCACAGCCCCGGGGAAGGCGGAAAAAAGGAGGGGGGGAAAGGGGCGAGACCGAGTCCCCCTCTGGCCCTGCTCTGCCAGAGGCTTCTGCCCATTTGACAGATGGGGAGACTGAGGCCTTAAGAGCGGCAGTCTTGTCCTAGGCTGAACAGTGCAGACAGGGTGGCCAAAAGGAGAGAAACTGGCTGGGCAGGAGGTGGACAGGAGGCCCCTGGCCCCCCATTACTCCTTGACAGGGTCAGCTCAAGTAGGCAGGAAGGAGCATTTGACAGTGGCCTCATTGCCCCTAGTTATTCACTGCAAGGGCTGAGCCATATTCTGGGGGTCCACACTGCAGGAAAGGGTTCCTCCTGCAGAGTCATGGCCCCACCCCAGCAGGGCACACCCATGGCCCCCTTGTTTTTGGCCAGGTCCCTGGGTCTTGGCCTCACCCCTTCCTGCTGACTCAGAGCCCCCCAAGAGAACCGGGCCTGACCAAGCAGCAGGAGGGAAGGTTAGGGAGGCCAAGGGGTCGGGCAGGGATGGGAAGCTGAGGGGCCAGGCAGGGCTGGACAGCCACACCATTTGGGTAGTGGCTCTTGGGTCAGGCACCCTGGGTTTGAACTGAGGAGCAGCCACGGGCCCTGGGACTCCCTGAGCCTCACTTTCTCACCTCTGCAGTGGAAACCACGCTGCCTATGGGACTCCTGGGTGCTCAGCCAGGACCGCACACAGTAGGTGCCTTATGTCACCGCCCCTCCCTAGAGAGTGGGTGGGCAGAAGCCTGTGCTCAGATTCACTAGGATGCAACTCATCCTGGGCATTTATTGAGCACCTTCTGTGTGCTCCCACCCCACTTCAATCTCCCATCCATTAAAGAGGGAAAGGGGCTCATGTTTATCTCTGAAGCACCCGGCTGGGATTCACCAGTGTCATCCCACGGTGATGACCACGGACCACAGACCATCCTAAGGCAGAGCCAGGGAAACTGAGGCTGAGGTCGAGGGATTACTCTCTGAGGGTCCTGCTTCCCGGCCAGTTGGCCCCATCCGTACCCCCTACTCTCCACCCCCAACCCTCACGACCGCCCCTTCCTTCCTGGTGCTGTAGGTCTCGGCGCGGAAGATGGCCGGCGGCGTGGACGGCCCCATCGGGATCCCGTTCCCCGACCACAGCAGTGACATCCTGAGCGGACTCAACGAGCAGCGGACGCAGGGCCTGCTGTGTGACGTGGTGATCCTGGTAGAGGGCCGCGAGTTCCCCACGCACCGCTCGGTGCTAGCTGCCTGCAGCCAGTACTTCAAGAAGTTGTTCACATCAGGCGCCGTGGTGGACCAGCAGAACGTGTACGAGATCGACTTTGTCAGCGCTGAGGCGCTCACGGCCCTCATGGACTTCGCCTACACGGCCACGCTCACTGTCAGCACGGCCAACGTGGGCGACATCCTCAGTGCTGCCCGTCTGCTCGAGATCCCTGCTGTGAGCCACGTGTGCGCTGACCTCCTCGACCGGCAGATCCTGGCAGCCGACGCAGGCGCCGATGCCGGGCAGCTGGACCTCGTAGATCAAATTGATCAGCGAAACCTCCTTCGCGCCAAGGAGTACCTCGAGTTCTTCCAGACCAATCCCATGAACAGCCTGCCTGCCACCGCGGCCGCTTCCTTCCCATGGTCTGCCTTTGGCGCATCCGACGATGACCTGGATGCCACCAAGGAGGCTGTGGCTGCCGCCGTGGCCGCCGTGGCTGCCGGCGACTGCAATGGCTTGGATTTCTACGGGCCTGGCCCCCCGGCCGAGCGGTCCTCGGCCGGGGATGGGGATGAGGGCGACAGCAACCCAGGCCTGTGGCCAGAGCGGGATGAGGACGCCCCGGCGGGGGGCCTCTTCCCGCCCCCCGTGGCCCCGCCATCCACCGCCACGCAGAACGGCCACTACGGCCGGGGCGGGGAGGAGGAGGCGGCCTCACTGTCGGAGGCGGCCCCAGAGCCAGGCGACTCTCCAGGTTTCCTGTCAGGCGCGGCTGAGGGCGAGGACGCGGACGGGGCTGATGCGGACGGGCTGGCGGCCAGCACGCTGCTGCAGCAGATGATGTCGTCGGTGGGCCGGGCGGGGGCAACCACAGCGGGGGACAGCGACGAGGAGTCACGGGCGGATGACAAAGGCGTTGTGGACTACTACCTGAAGTACTTCAGCGGCGCCCACGACGGGGACGTCTACCCGGCCTGGTCACAGAAGGTGGAGAAGAAGATCCGGGCCAAGGCCTTCCAGAAGTGCCCCATCTGCGAGAAGGTCATCCAGGGTGCCGGCAAGCTGCCGCGCCACATCCGGACCCACACGGGCGAGAAGCCCTACGAGTGTAACATCTGCAAGGTCCGATTCACCAGGTGAGTTGGCGCCTCCATGGTGGGGAGTTGGGGTGCTTCCCAGGGGCCCCTGGTCCAGTGGCCGCACACGGCCCCCTATGCCATCATGTGTGCACACACATGTTCACATCCTGCTTTCATGTGCAAAAACACCCTACAAAGGTGCCTTCTCCATTGGTGCACCTCCCACCCCCGTGTGCCTGTCAAGAGAGCCTATGACGGGAGTGGGCACACAGCGCCTAAACAAGCTGACCACTTTAAACCTAAAGTGTGCCAGGTGGTGCTGAAATGTGTGAGGCTAGAAGCAAGAGCCCAAGGAGCAGCTCTTCTTTCTTTTCTAAAATTTTTTTTTTTATTTATTGCATCAAATATTAATAGCATCATTCAAATATTTCCTTCCGGTGCATGGATTCTCTAGCTGTGGTGCTCATGGCTTCAGGAGCTCCAAGGCATGTGGGATCCTAGTTCCCTGACCAGGGAGAAGACCCACATTCTGGGTATTGCAAGGAAGATTCTTAACCACTGGACCACCAGGGATGTCCCTGGCATAGCTCTTCTTCTTTTTCCCTGTGGTGGTTCTTCTCCAGACTGGAGAATCTGGGCCTTGGAAGAACACCACAGCTCCACTGGGGACAGGGCACCCTGGTGGTTGTGTTTAACTTACAAGCCTTCCATGAGCCCAGGGAACCTGCTTCATTCAGCCAACATGTACGAGTGCCTGTTGGGTGCCAGGCCCTGTTCTCAAAGTAGATACACACCAAAATCCCCATGGGGGAGATGGGCCTATGCAAGATATGACCACAGAAGTGATAACGTGAGTTGGTGGAAAAAGCTAGGGAGGAAAAGAGCAGAGAACCGGGCAAGAGGGCAGCTGTGTGTGCTGCCCACCACAGGGAGGCTTCCCCGAGGACTGAGACCTAAAGGAGGAGAAGGCAGGAGCCACAGGGAGAGGGGAAGGGAAAGGCAGAGAGGGAAGCGCCAGTGCAAAGGCCCTGAGGCTGGTTCAGCTTACAGAATGGGCTGTAGCCAGTGGAAGAAGAAGAGCACAGGGGTCACTGGGCTTGGTCCCTGGAGAGGAGGTGTCTGAGGCCAGGTTTTAGGAGTCTAGAGGTGACAGGCTGGGCTTTGTGGGTCAGCCCATTGGGGGCGGGGGGCTGGCTGATGTGCAGGGACCTTGCCAGGCTGGGTGACTCAGCATCACCCCCTACCCTCATCAGCTCTGGGGTTCCCCCAGCCACGCCCACCCAGGCTGAAGAAAGAGGCTATTGTCCCAGCTTCCCAGCCCCACCCCATGGGGATAGAATCTGGGGGCTGACCCCTGGCCCAGTACCCAGGCCCCTTCCCCAGCAGGCCAGGAGAAGAAGGTGTGGCTGGGACTCCAGGACCCAGGAGTGCCAGGCAGGGGCAAAGGGCACTGGCTAGGAGGCATGCCACCTGGATGGTGGCTTGGCTTCCCCTTTTGGTGAGATTGGGGTGCTGGTGGTATTGGGGTCCTTCCTCTCCCTCCAGACATGGGGAGGGTGGACTGGGATAGCTGGGGTCTTGCCCTCAGGATCTCTGAGCCTGGGAGGAACAACTTGAAGGAGACTTAGCAAGCCTGAGTCTTGAGAGGTAGCACCCCACCCTACCACCCATCCTGCCAAGGCCCAGTTTCATCTAATCTAGAGTTCTCCGGGCCGCCGCACATTCAGCTCGGGGCTGATTCTGTTTTCTGTTTACTGATTCCCTCAGTCAGGGAAACTGAGGCATGGAGCCTCTTCCTCCCGTATGCCCACCTGGCTCCTCTCTGCCCACCCCCACCAAGGGCCCGAGCTCCCACCCATCCCTCCAGGCTGGGGAGCCTAGGGGCCCCTCTGACTCACACTAGAGAGTTGAGTAAGCGAGGTCTGTGGCGGCCGAGGCTATAATTACCCGGGCCGGGGCTTGAAGTGATGAAACCCAGGCTGCCTTCACCACCCACTGCACCCTGGCGCAGCCCCCAACCCTCTGTGCAACTCAGGGCAAGTCACTTCCCCTCTCTGAGCTTCTAAGCCTCAGTTGGAGAAATCTCTTTGTGGTGCTAGAATAGTCTGAGTCCCTCCTGTTCCCTCCATGACGTGGCCCCAGGATGTGAGCAGGGCACCTGGGAGGCCATGTTAGTGGGCTCTGAGCAGGCAGAAGGGGGAGTGCCTGGCAATTGCCGTCATCTTCCTGGTGACAGCCTCAGTTAATCTAGGGAGCAATGAGTTCATTATGGCCCAAATTCTGTTGGCTCATGTGAGGGTAACAGGCCAGAGAGTAGTCAAGGGTCTGGTTGCATAGGGCCAGGATTTGATCCTCAGGACAGCAAGGAGCCTAGAAGAATTAGAACAAGCAGGGACATCAGCTCTGTGAGTGATGCCAGAGGAAGAGACTTGGCACTGAAAGAGGCCAGGTGGCGGCAGGGGATGGGTGCAGGCCTTTGTCTTGGGGTTGGGAAAGACTTCCTGGAGACAAAGGGGCATTTCATGTGGGGTTTTGAAGGATGAGTAGGAGTCTATTAGTCCTGGCACTAAAGAAGTTCTTAGTCTAGTGGACATTAGAAGGGAGAGACCCAGAGGGACTCAGCAGAGCGCAGGAGTCTGCAGCAAGGAGCAGGTCAGATGCTTGGCAAAGTTCTGGAGATCCAGGTCCCTGCCCCTGCCTTGTGGATTCCTACCTGGAATCCACCCCCATCAGTATGAACCAGCATAGTGCAATAGAAATACCATGTGAGCCACCTCTGTGACTTTACATTCTCTGGCAGCCACATTTTCAAAGAATAAAAGGAATAGGTGAAAGTAATCTTAATCATATTTTGCACAGTCTGTTAGTTACATTTCAACATATGATTAATAAGCAAAATTATAAATGAGATATTTCATGTCACTTTGAGTAAAAAAATATGGGGTGCCTTTTGTACTTCTTGCACACCTTACTTTGGACCAGTCACATTTCAAGAGCTCAGCAGGACAGAGCAACACTTGCACCATGGTAACCCCAGAACTGATGAGATGATCAGTTTTGTAGGCCAGAGGTCCCAGGCTGAGTCTGGCCCACACTGCTGTTTGTGGGGTGAGAGGGGCAAGGAGGGACCCTGGAATCATACCCTGCTTTCCTGGCTCATAGTTCAGAGAGGGAGACAGACGAGAAACAAGACCGCAGCATGAGGGACCAAGAGTGAAGGAGTCTAGCTGGGCCGCTCTGAGGTCACGTTTGGGCCAAAATTCAGCTGTGAAGATCTGAGAGGAAAAATAGTGCTCTGGTCGTGGGAGCAGCACATGTGAGGCCTGATGTAGGCTCATGGTTCTTTGTATGCTGGGGTCATAGCCAGGAAGCCAGCATGGCCAGAATGGAGTGAGGCGGGGGAGAGGGGATTTGGCAGGAACTAGGGGTTGGGGGAACTTGGTTACTGCTTTGACCAACTGCCCTGGATTTCCAGTGACCCAGGGGTTTCCCAGGACAGAGATCTTTCAGAGCTAAAACCAGGACTGTTTAGCCCTCTCAGTCAGTCACTATTCCCTCCAGCACCCACAGCATTCTGCCTTGTTCTCTGGAGCATTTTCAGCACCTGGAACAGGGCTTCCCTGGTGGCTCACACGGTAAAGAATCCACCTGCAATGCAGGAGACCCTGGTTTGATCCCTGGGTGAGGAAGATCCCCTGGAGGAGGGCACGGCAGCCCACCCCAGTATTCTTGCCTGGAGAGTCCCATGGTCAGAGGAGCCTGGCAGGCTGCAGTCTATAGGATCACAAAGAGTCAGACACGACTGAGCCATTAAGCATGCACGCACTCAGCAGGCTTAAATACCTATAGTGTGAAGCTGTGCGTCTGCCACTGGGCAGAACCCCAGGCAGGAGAGAGGCGTCTTTCCCTCCTCCTTCTATGGATAAGAAAGGGGTTTCAGTGGGACTTCCCTGATGGTCCAGTGGTTAAGACTCCAAGCTTCCACTGCAGGGGGGCATGGGTTTGATTCCTGGTTAAGTAGCTAAGATATTGCAGTGCAGCCAAAAACAAAAGGTGAGGGGTTTCAGTGGGACTTTCCTGATGGTCCAGTGGTTAAAAATGCACTTGCCATCTTTCCATCTCTGGTGAGTGAGCTGATCCAGCAGTGTTGACAAAAAATGAAAAAGGGTTTTAGAGAGGTTCACCTGTTGTCCCGAGGCCACACAGCCAGCAGGGTCTGAGGCCCTTTTTAGACCTTCATGGATTCCTCAGTGCTGTTCTCAGAATGGGGACCTAAAGCTGTTCACCGTGTTCCACTGGGGTGCCCTCCCCGCCCTCCCAATCCAGGGTACAGCCCATCTTTTCATGAAGGTCCAAGTTTCCCGCTGCAAGGCCAGTGGGGCGGGCTGGGCAAGGCTGCCTTCCTGGGAAAGGGGCTGCCCTCTGGCGCCCCCGCTGACCCTCGGCCCGTCCACAGGCAGGACAAGCTCAAGGTGCACATGAGGAAGCACACGGGCGAGAAGCCGTACCTGTGCCAGCAGTGCGGGGCGGCCTTTGCGCACAACTACGACCTGAAGAACCACATGCGTGTGCACACCGGCCTGCGGCCTTACCAGTGCGACAGCTGCTGCAAGACGTTCGTGCGCTCCGACCACCTGCACAGACACCTCAAGAAGGACGGCTGCAACGGCGTGCCCTCGCGCCGTGGCCGCAAGCCCCGCGTGCGGGGTGGGGCGCTCGGGGGGCCCGACCCCGCTCCAGCCTCGGGGGCCCCTGCGCCCCCGCCGCCTGGCGCCCCTGCCCCGCCTGGCTCGCCCGAAGATGACACCGCCGCCGCCGCACGGCGCAATGGCCAGGAGAAGCACTTTAAGGACGAGGATGAGGAGGAGGACGAGGCCAGCCCCGATGGCCTGGGCAGGTTGAATGTAGCGAGCGCCGCAGGGGGTGGCGATGGAGGCTCCAGGGCCACCACTGCCGACGGCAGCTTTGCGGCCGGACTCGCTTGAAAAACCAAAAAAAAAAGGCAAAACAGAAACCCGAGAAAGAGAGAGAGAGCAAATCACCCACCACCCCCCAAAAACACAAAAAAAGAAAATCTATCTATATACAGATATCTATATCTATATATATATATATATATACAGATATATATATATGAAGCGTCACAGAATCTAGGGTAGTGCTTTTCTCCGATTTTTCTCCTTCATGACCGTTCTCCCCCTCCACGGGGACCCTTGCCCCACCTGCACCCCACCCCCAGCCCCCAGCCCCGCTTCTCTCCCACCCCATCAATGGCTTTCGGGGCTTGGTTTGGGGTTTTTGTGGGACACAAGGATTCTGAACTCCCTGGGCGACCCCCCCCCCACCACTGCCACCGGGTTTGGGGTCTGGGGTCCCATCTGAGGCCTGATCAGGATCCCAGGTCCCGGCAGGGGTGAGTGTGGTCTTGGGGGAAGCCAGGGACCCAGGTGGTCTTTTCCTTCCCTCACTGGTTTCTAGAGTCTATGAGACAAGACCTTAAAAAATGATTTCTGTCCGCTGTGAGCGGACGTTAAAATGGCCCCATCCCCACCCCCACCCTCCTTCCTCAGGGCACTTCCTAAGTGGGGGTCTCCCCCTCCATCTCTCTGACTGCCTCCCTGCCTCCCATTCCTGCCTGTGGGCCCCCATTATATCCTGGCCACTGCAACACAAATCTATTTTTTTTCCAGGCGTGGAGAAAGGGAAGAAGATAGGGAGTGGGGGGATGCCAGGGTGACTCCCCAGGGGCCCCCGCCGCCTTCTTTCACGGCACTTACAACCTGGCGGGACCCAGTGGGCCGGCACTCAGGGCGTCCCTGCCACCCCCGCCTTCATCCCCTGACCCTGTGAGACGCTTGGAGATTGTAAACTATTTGTCTTCACCCACTCCCCTCCCCAGCCCTCTCCCAGTTTTTAAAAGCACTTTTTATTAGATTTTTTTTCCCCTCTTTTCCTCCTTAAAGACAAAATTTATATATAGATATATATATATATAAAATATACTTTTCCTCAGAGGAGTGGACGATAGCGAGGGGGTGAAGGAGCCAAGAGCAGGAACCCAGGGTCTCACAGTGTCAGGGATGGGGGAGCTAGAGTGTCCAGATGTTCCAGTGTCACAAAAAGCAATAAAAACAAGATTTTACAAAAACGAAAGAGAAAAACACAACAACAAGACAACCAACCACAAATAGGAGTCTTGGCACTTTGTAACAGAACGGGTACTACACTTTATCTTAATTTAAAAAAAAAATGTTTACAAGTTGCAACCAACTTCTATGAAAAGTCAAAAAGACAAAAAAAACGAGCGAGCGAGAGAGAGAGCGAGCGAGAGAGAGAGCAAACAAATTCCTAAAAGTCGATTTATTTTTGTACAAAATAATAAAAAGACAAACCCACCACAGACGTAGAATCCACTTCTGTTCCCCGAGGTGAGCAAAGGGGGTCAGGAAGTCACGGGTGAGCGAGGGCAAAGCCTTCTAAGGCATTTGTGCTTTACCACAGGGGCTTGCCTTTAGGCAGGACTGTGGGGTTTTTGTGTTTCTGCCATGTCCCCCCACCCCCACCCCACCAAACCTGACCCCTCCCTCTTCTGTCCCTTTTTTGGGTTCTGATTTTGAGATGTCTCATCAACTGCTAGCCATACAGTGGCCACCATTGTCCGCGGGGACCCTCCTTACCGACTCCCCAGCTCAGGGATGGGCCCGAGAGAGGGCTGGCCTTCCAACCAGCCAGAGCATTCCTGTCTCCCTGCCCTTGTCCCCCCCCCCCCCCACACCCCCCCCCCCCCCCCCTCCCCCCCCCCC
>SJYA01001140.1:1342151-1357843 GCA_006410615.1 Neotragus moschatus | reverse complement strand
CCAGCCAGAGCATTCCTCTCTCCCCGCCCTTGTCCCCCCCCCCCCACATATACACCCCCACCCTTGCTGTCCTCCAACCTCCAACATGGCCGCCCTTCCTGTGGCCACCGGGGAGCTGCCATCTTGGATCCACAATCCCCGTCGAGGTGGGCAGCAGGGGGCCCCACCTCCAGGGCCTTAGATTCCCCCTGCACCCCTCTTTTTACTCAAAGGCACTGACTGTAATTGGGGGCTGGCACCTGCCTCCCCCCAGCCTCTGGCCCTCACCCCCCCAAAGGCCCGGTGTTGACCGAGCCACAGGCCACGGACTGGGGCCAGGGCTGGGGAGACCCTGTTGCCAGAGGCCAGGGCACCCTTCCCCGAACCCCGAACCCCCTGTCGCATATGCAGCCCTCGAGTGGGACCCTGTAAATAGACACTCTGCTGAGCTGAGACCCTTCCTAGTCAAAGCCCGAGGTGCAGGGGCATCCCTGCCCCCCCATACTTCCAGCCACTGGCCCGTCACCCCGCACCCCTCTGTTCTGTGACAAACCCCATCTTGTTCTTGTTTTTAAAGGGAAGCTTTTAAAGAAGGCAACTTTCATCATTGTTTCTACAGGATAGTTTTTGTTTCCTCCTGCCACCCCTACCCCCCGAGCCCATCAGCCCCCCAAATGTCTCAGGACACCCCCTCCTGACGGGGGTGGCAGGGGAGCCCAGGGCCGGGTGGCCCCGTCCACACCCCAGTGTCCTGAGGCGAGCTCGAGTGCCCAGGCCAGGGACCCCCCACCCCACCCCAGCTCCCAGAGAGGTTCCCTGAGGGGCTCAGCCCTCTCCTACACACCCCCTTGCAATAAAACCAACTGAAAAATAACAGCTGTTGTCCTGGCCAGGGGGGTGACCTGACTTAGGGGAATCCAGGCCTCTAGGACTATGGGGTGGGGAGGGGGGCCAAGGGCTGAACCCCCCCGCCGAGCACACTTTAACATAAACCTCCTTGGGAATTGCACTAAATCCTTGCCCCTAGCTCTGCGCTCAGCTTCTGCCAGCCCTGCCCACCCACTCCGCCTTAATCCCCCTCTTGCTGCCCGCCCGCTCGCCTGTTCCGGGGGGCCACAGCATCTGCATGGGCCCAAAGCCGGGACCACCCCCCACCCTCCCAGCTCAGCCCCCCACCCCCAACTCTGCGCAATCACATACTGTATATAGACGTGGATCAATTTTATTTTTATTCTTTAAATTAAGGTCGTG
Organism: Neotragus moschatus; assembly: GCA_006410615.1. NCBI lineage: Eukaryota > Metazoa > Chordata > Mammalia > Artiodactyla > Bovidae > Neotragus > Neotragus moschatus. Next base: position 1,356,613 of record SJYA01001140.1, on the reverse strand, counting down.
ATAAAGTGTTGCCAAAGANTTTTTTTTTTTTTTTTTTTTTAACTGCCTGGTACAAAAAAAAAAAAGAAAAAAAGAAAAACAGCGAAATTGTTATTTCCATCATCTTGGTGAAGCTGAGTGGATGTGTGTGTGTGCGTGTGTGTGTGAGAGTGAGGTCCGGGCACAGGGGGAGCTCCAGGCGGGGGCTCTAGGGGCACCCCGGGGCTGGGGGCAGCAGTGGGCCTGGCAGGATGGTGGGAGCCAGAACCCTCACCTGGAGCGGTCTCGAGCCTGCAGGACCAGAGAGAGAGAGAAAGAGAATTAGCATACTTGCTGCTGCTCCCTGGCTAGCCCCTCACCTTGATCCCCACCCCGCCTTTTGAGATTAAGAGAAAAAAATAAAAAAGAAAAAAAAAAAACTTAAAAACCAGTGAATGTAAAGTGCCGGACCAGGCCCAGCCTGGCAAGGGTGTGGGTCTGGGCCTGTACCCAGGCAGGCTCCCCCGGGGCCATACCAAAGTCTGCCCCCGCTGCCACCATGACCAGCTCGCCCAGGAGACCCCTCATGGCCCTCCTGTCTTGTCACCCTGTTTGTACCTGACTGTCCCTTTCCTTTCTTCTAAGGGAGTGGGGTCTTGGGTGGGGGGAGGAGCCCCCAGCCCCTTAGAGGATCTTCTGGGGGAGTCTTTGCACTACTGAGATCCATCTCATCCCATGTGGTGGGACAGAGGCAGGGGCCCCTCCAGGACCAAGGCAGTTCAGGAAGCCAGGATTGTAGGAGGTGAGAAACGGAGAGACTGAAAGGAAGAGCAGGAGAAAAAAAATAAAAATCTACACAAAAAAAGCAAAAATCCTATTTTTTGAGAAAGAAAGATATTTATATTTGCAGTTTTATTTTAAAAAGTTATTTAAGCTGAGGAAGCAGCCTTCCTGGAGCGGGAGTAGGGGGATGTTGGCTGGTGCAGGACGGGTCAGGGCCTNGAAAAAAAATAAAAATCTACACAAAAAAAGCAAAAATCCTATTTTTTGAGAAAGAAAGATATTTATATTTGCAGTTTTATTTTAAAAAGTTATTTAAGCTGAGGAAGCAGCCTTCCTGGAGCGGGAGTAGGGGGATGTTGGCTGGTGCAGGACGGGTCAGGGCCTGGGGCACCCCAGGAGTAATAACCTCAGAGTAAGACTAGCTCGCACTAAATATATAGATTTTTTGGGGGGTGGGGGCAGGGCTGGAGAGGGAGGGGCCTGGGGAGACCCCCATTCCGCAGCTGGAGCTGCCTGAAGGCTGTGGCTACGGGTCCCCCCTGCCCCACCCGGGCCCACAGACATGAGGTGCCTTGGACTTTGGGGGGCCAGGCCTGGTGGAGCAAGGTGGGGTGGCGCCCACGGGGGGCACAGAGCACAGAGCAGACATTCCAGAGACTGTATTTGAGAGTCTTTATAAAGTGTGGGAGATTTAAAAAAAAATCAATTGATAAAAATGCACTTTTTGGGGGTGGGGAGGGAGAAGCTTTAAAAGTAATAATAATAAAAAAAAAAAACAAAAAGAAAAGATGATGAAAAACTAGACAAAAAAATCATTTTTCTTGTAAAAAAAAAAAAAAAAAAACCACTAAACGCAGCCTGTTATGACCGCTGCTGTCTCAGTTGCCTGATTTTGATGTTCTTTGTGTTTTGTTGCGGGCCGGGGAGGGGGGAGGGAGACAAGGGAGTGGGGACGGGGGGTTGGGTGGGCCCCTTCCTTAGGGCTGGGCCCCTTGTCCACACTCCTTGGGGGCTCTACCTATTCAAGTTCCTTAAGCTCAACCTGACCCTTCCTGCTAGGCCTGGATGCAGTGACCTGGATGCAGTGACCCTACCTCTGGGCTCCTAGGGAGGGGTAGGTGTTACCAGCAGTGCCAGACCTGGGGGCCCCTACAGAGGAGGTGACCTGTACCCCCCAGGCACGGGTGGGTGGCACCAGGAAGAGACCTGAGGGATGGTGAGGGCAGGGGTGGACAGGGAGAACTGGCCAGGCAGGCTCCTTGGTCACCTGCAGGGTTTCTGGAGGCCCTGGGTGGGGTGGCTTTGGCCAGGGAATCCCAAGTCTGCCAGAGGGCCCTGCTGACATGCTCCAAGATCTGAGCTGACTGCTCCCCCTACATTTCATGGTGGGGGAGTCAGGCCAGAGCCCACTCACTGGGGAGGGGCCCACTCACTCTGGTTCAGGGCCCTAGGAGGGTCCTTCCCACTTCTGTCTCCTAGACTCACTGGGGCCAGTGAGGCTGGGGTGGGGGTAGGGTGATGGAGGGGCCACCATGACCTGGGAGGCCCTGGCTGGGAGGTTGCAGAGTGATGACTCCAGGGGTCCTCCATCAGTGGTGAGGTCACTTACCTATCTGTGCTCACGTGGACCCAGGCCTCCAACTCGGGCTCGGTAAGGTGGGGGGTTAGGGGTTCCATGGCCAGATCCCAAGGGGACCTGAGCCAGCCATGAGAGAGACCAGAAGCCTCTGGTGAGAACGATGAAGGATGATGACTCTGCAGCTCCTTGGCCCAGGAGGGCATCTTCACTCAGGTTCCCCTGCCTCCCATGCTGAGAAGTCTTGCTATGTTCAGAGAACTGTGCAACCATCCCCTCCATCTAGTTCCAGAACATTCTCACCACCCCATCAAGACACCCCTCCCCCCCCCTTGAGCACTCACTACATATACCCCTCTCCCACCCCAGGTACCTATCCTTGTCTCTGTGGATCTGCCTGTTCTGGATGTTTCATGTAAATGGAATCATACACTATGTGGTCTTGTGTGTCTGGCTTCTCTCACTGACCAATCCGCACTGTGGCATCAGTGCTTTGCTCCTTTTTAACGTCGGATCCTTTTCCACTGGGCTTCCCTGCTGTCTCAGTGGTAAAGAATCTGCCTGTAGCTTAGGAGACTCAGATGTGGGTTTTGATCCCTGGGTCTGGAGGATTCCCTGGAGACTATGGCAACCCACTCCAGTATTCTTGCCTGGAGAATCCCTTGACAGAGGAGCCTGGCGAGCTACCATCCATGGAGTTGCAAAGAGTCATACTCGACTGAAGCGACTCAGCACCCGCATGATGCACTGTGGATGGAGTGCACGGAGTGTGTGTCCGTACGGACACCTGGGTTGTTTCCCAACCACCTTTTGGCTGTTGTGAATCATGCTGCTGTGACCACATGAACACTTATGTACAGTGTTTATGTGAACCTGTTTTCATTTACCTTGCAGGAAGACACCTGAGCAGAGCCATTGCGCCAGATGGCAACTCTGGCCGGGACTCTCCCACTGGGGCTGCTCCAGGGCCTCACTTCTCCCCGATCCTCGCTGACTAGCAATCCTAGTGGGGATGAGGGGTGCATATTCCCGTTGACTGGTGATATCTTCCTATGAGCTTATTAGCCATGTGTGTATCTTCTTGGCCTCTCAGAGTAAGCAGGGACCCTCCTTGCATTTTGGTGGCTCTGTCCGAACAGGCCTGGCCCAGTAGACACACACGACCTCAAAGTTCAAGGTAGAACCTTTCCCACTGGACTGGATGCTGTGCCTCCTGAAGCCAGAAGCTCCCGTGGCACAGCCAGGAGGAGCATGGAGCATGGAGCATGGATGGGCTTCTGGCTTTGTCCTCTGCTCCTGGCCATGGCCCCCGACCCACAGAGAGGCGGACACCATGGTAGCTTCACCTTGACTTTTTTATTTGCGTTTTTAAAAAACAATTAAATTAGAATACAAATATTAGAAAACAGCGGCCCTCAGCTGCCGGTGCAGACGGAGGTGGGGCCGAACTGCGCAACCGAGTTTATACAGCAAAACTGAATTTGCCCTCGACCAGATTTACGTCCCTTTCTTCTCTAGACCTGAAATGATATTGCTTCCTGACTAGGAGAGTTCTGTTCATACAAAGAAAAATTATTCTGGGGTCTGAGGGTGAGGGGTGCAGGGAAGAATAAAAGCAAAAAAGAATGGCGGGCACAGGCGGTCTTGGAGAACCAGGTGCGGCCTCCAGGGGACAAGGGTGTTGGGTGAGGGGCTGGGCACCCAGTGGAGGCGTCTGGGGCCGCTGTGGGAGCCCCCATGGTCGCTGGACCACCCCCCAAGGCTGGGAGCCACTGGGGGGCGAGTGGGGCCGGGCGGGGAGCTGACGCCCAGTCCTGTTGGAAGACCAGAGTGAGGCTCCCGGGGGAGGGGGGAGCCGGGCAGGCCTTGTACCCGTCGGAAAACCCAAGAGCAAGAAGAGGGGGGAGGAACCACCCCAAATGGAGAGGCCAGCCAGGTCCGTGCCACCCCTCCGAAGTGGCAGCCCCCACCCCACCGAGGAGGCGGTGTCCGTGGACACCTGCGCTGTTCCCTAGGGAAGTTAACCTGAATTGGAGTTACCGAGGTAGCTGGCTANGTCCCTTGGACTGCAAGGAGATCCAACCAGTCCATTCTGAAGGATATCAACCCTGGGATTTCTTTGGAAGGAATGATGCTAACACAACCTCCAATACTTTGGCCACCTCATGGGAAGAGTTGACTCATTGGAAAAGACTTTGACGCTGGGAGGGATTGGGGGCAGGAGAGGAAGGGGACGACAGAGGATGAGATGGCTGGATCGCATCACTGACTTGATGAACATGAGTCTGAGTGAACTCTGGGATTTGGTGATGGACAGGGAGGCCTGGCATGCTTCGATTCATGGGGTCGCAAAGAGTCAGACACAACTGAGTGACTGAACTGAACTGAAGTGACTGAGCACACTCAAGGGTTGGTGGGTATCAGCTGCCCTGCAGATGTTTACAGTTGCTTTTACCAGGGTCAGGATTAAATCAGAACCAGAATCATGCCAGGGGAGGCCTAAGTACATAGCACAATCAGGCCTGAGTGTGATGAGAGTCAGGCCTGAGTCAGTACCAGAGTCAGGACTAACTCAGGACCAGGCAAAGTGATAGTGAGAACCAGATCCAGGCCTTAGTGTGGACCAAGTCAGGCCTCAGTGAGTACCAGCATCTGGCCTTATGTGGACCGGAGTCTGCCTGAGTGTGCACCAGAGTCAGTCCTGACTATGGACCAGAGTGAGGCCTTAGCCTGGTCCAAAATCAGGCCTGAGTGTGCACCAGAGTCAGGCTTGAGTGTGCACAAGAGTCAGGCCTGAGTGTGCACCAGAGTCAGGCCAGAGTGTGCACCAGAGTCAGGCCTGAGTGTTTCAAGAGTCAGCCCTGAGTGTCCACCAGGGTCAGGCGTGAATGTGGACCAGAGTAGGCCTGAATGTGCACCAGAGTCAGGCCTGACTGTGCACCAGAGTCAGGCCTGACTGTGCACCAGAGTCAGATCTGAGTGTTTCGAGAGTCAGCCCTGAGTGTTGACCACAATCATACCTGAGTGACCACGAGGGTCAGGCCTGAGTGTCAACCAGGGTCAGGCCTGAGTGTGGACCAGAGTAGGCCTGAGTGTGGACCACAGTAGGCCTGAGTGTGGACCAGAGTAGGCCTGAGTATCCACCAGAGTCAGGCCAGAGTGTTCACCAGAGTAGGCCTGAGTGTGCACCAGAGTCAGGCCTGAGTGTGCACCAGAATCAGGCCTGAGTGTGCACCAGTTTCGAGAGTCAGCCATGAGTGTCGACCACAGTCAGCCCTGAGTGTCCACCAGGGTCAGGCCTGAGTGTCCACAAGTGTCAGGCCTGAGTGTCCACCAGGGTCAGGCGTGAGTTTGGACCAGAGTAGGCCTGAGTATGGACCAGAGTAGGCTGAATGTGGACCAGAGTCAGGCCTGAGTGTCCACCAGAGTCAGACCTGAGTGTCCACCAGGGTCAGGTCTGAGTGTCCACCAGGGTCAGGCCTGAGTGTGCATCAAAGTCAGGCTTGAGTGTGGAACCGAGTCTTCCTGATGCATGACTATTATTCACTTAGACCTCACTCTGGTCTACACCAAGGCCTGACTCTTGTATCCACTCAGGCCAGACTCGGGTCCACACTAAGGCATGATTCTGGTCCACTCTCAGGCCTGACTCTACACCACTCATGATCTGACTCTTGTCCACTTTAAGGGCTGACTGGTCCACATTAAGTCTGATTCTAGTTCACACTTAAGCCTGACAGTGGCCCACTCTCAGGCCTGACTGTGGTTCTCACTGAGGCCTCATACTATTCCACACCACAGCCTGACTCTAGTCCACACTTAGGCTTGAGTCTGGTCCTCAATTAGGCCTGACTCTAGTCAAGGCTAAGGCCTGGTTCTACACTACGGCCTGAATCTGCTATGCACTAAGGCCCACACATCATAAATCAATTCAACCACAAATAAGTTATAATTACAGCTGGCACGAGCTTATTCAGAAACTAACAGAAAATTTCAGAGCTATTATCCAGCAATAAAAAATAAATTAAAAAATCATATATGTATGTAAATTTTCAGTGATTGGTCTCCATGCCTACAGAGAGCTGGAGAAAAAGTAACATTTTGACTCAGCGCAAGCAGCTGCGACGGCCGGGCGGGCCGACGCGCTCAGCGCGGCCGAGAGGACCTACCCCATTTAGGAGGACAGAGACAGTGGCTGAGAGTGCCGGGCTATGACGGCGCAGGAACAGCTGAGAGGAGCCACCCGACTTCCGAGGTCAGGGGTAGCGGCTGAGAGTGCCAAGCTGCAATGGCACAGGAACAGCTGAGAGGAGCCACCCCACTTCCGAGGTCAGGGGCAGTGGCCGAGAGTGCCAGGCTGCAATGGCACAGGAACAGCTGAGAGGAGCCACCCCGCATCTGAGGTCAGGGTTGGGGGCCAGGAAGAGCCACCCCTTGTCTGGGGCCAGGGTCAGGGGCCAGGAGGAGCCACCCCTCATCCGGGGGCAGGGTTGGGGCCCAGGAAGGGCCACCCCACATCTGAAGCCAGGGTTNGCACAGGAACAGCTGAGAGGAGCCACCCCGCATCTGAGGTCAGGGTTGGGGGCCAGGAAGAGCCACCCCTTGTCTGGGGCCAGGGTCAGGGGCCAGGAGGAGCCACCCCTCATCCGGGGGCAGGGTTGGGGCCCAGGAAGGGCCACCCCACATCTGAAGCCAGGGTTGGGGGCTGGGAAGAGCCACTGATTGATTAGCACTCAGCACGAGTGGCTGCGACGACCAGTGCACTCAGCATAGCTGAGAGGAGTTACCCCACGTCCAAGGTCAGGGGCAGCAGCCGAGAGTGCTGGGCTGCGACGGCACATGAACAGCCGGGAGGAGCCACCCCGTGTCTGAGGCCAGGGTCAGGGACCAGGAAGATCAACCTGTGTCCAACGAGCGGTGGCTGCACTGGCGCAGGAGAGCCTGGAGAAGCTGTCCCACGTTGAGGGTCAGGAGGGGTGGCAGTGAGGAGATGCCCTTCCTCCAGGGTGGGGAACGGGGGCTACGCTTTGCTGGGGCAGCCGTGAAGAGATATCCCACACTCAAAAGAGAAGAAATCCAGCTCCACCCACCAGAACTCCAAAACAAGCCTCCTTAACCAAGAAACCTTGACAAGNCTCCATGGCTTCTTGGCTAAGAGGCTCCCTGCTCTGGGCTCTCGTGAGAGCACGTTAGCAGGGAGAGAGAAAGCAAAGGAACAGATGAATGTCAAGAGTTGTGGCCACTGCTGCCACCACTGCCAGGGAGAGGGCCACTTGGCTGCCGGTCCTCCCTGAACTCCCATCACCCGGTCCCTTGCACCAGCTGGAATGGTCGTTGAGGGTCAAGGCGTCCTGGGCCTCCCCCCAACCCTCCCCAGAGTCGGCTCCAATTTTGGGCTCCGACACTGGCCGGGGAAGCGGCTGTGTGGGTGGCTTGCCTTGTTTTTCAGTTTGCTTTTTGTTTTTTCTTTTTTTATACTTTTTTTTTTTTTGTCATTTTCCTTTTTTTTAATCCTCCGATGGGAGAGTCCAGAGGTACAGGTGCCAGGAGCCAGGGAAAGGGGTGGAAAAAACAAAATGAACAACAATGAAAAGAAAAGAAAAAAATCACTCCTCCCTCTGTGCCCAAGGCCTGCCTGTGCCCCTCCAAGTGGTGAGCACCAGGAAAGTCGAGTGTCCGGCTGGCGCGGCGGCGGCCAACAGTCAGCAGGCCGACACCAGACCCTTTTGGAAGGGGCAGCGGCGCTTTGGCCGGGGGCCTTCCTCGTCCTCATCCTCCTCATCCTCCTCTTCTTCCTCTTCCTCCTCCGAGGACGACGAGCTGTCCAGCGTTAGGTCCACCACATCAGCTCCCGGCTTCCCGTTCTCCACACTGCCCACTGGGCCACCTCCGCTGCCCGCACCCCCAAGCACGCTGCCGCCCCCGCCGTTGACGCTGGGGGCAGAGAGGAGCCCACTGCTGTCCGAGGTGCCTGCAGGGAAGAGGGGACAGATGCTCAGGGGGCTGCCAACCTGCAGAGCAAGGGAATCGAGGCCGGAGGGGGGCAGGAGCACCCTGGCCGTGCGGCCCACTTTGGAGGACTGGGCGAGGGGCCTGATGCCCCCAGGCCCCTTGCATTGTGGATGGGGCTGGCACTTGGACCGCCTCTGACTGCTCACTGACCGCCTTGGACGCCCCTCTCTAGAGGGACTGACTCCACCGGGACAGTCGTATTTCAGATAAACAGGCAGTGGGGCGGGAGACGAGCCCCAGGAAGAGATGGGTGGCCTCACCGAGCACGAGGATGGGGCACTGGGGGCTGCAGCTGCGCTCCTTCTCGGCGCGAATCGGGCACCACGAGCCGTCCACCAGGTACTCAATCTCGTCCGCGTCCTCGCACTCGCTCAGGATCTTGGAAAGGAGCCTAGGGGTAGAGGGGGTGCTGACTCCAGGGTTGCACTGTGCTCCCCAGGAGCCACCTCCTTCTCCAGAACAGTGCTTCAGGGCATGATGCTAAAGAGAAGCTAGAGGCTCTGGTGTGTGCCTTGCTCCTGGCCTGGGCACTTGGCCCCTCCCGAGACCCTTGTAGCTGCTGCAGAGGGTGGGCCCTGGACCCGCCTCACCCTGCAGGCAGGGAGATCCAGGCCAGGAANCTCCCCAGGAGCCACCTCCTTCTCCAGAACAGTGCTTCAGGGCATGATGCTAAAGAGAAGCTAGAGGCTCTGGTGTGTGCCTTGCTCCTGGCCTGGGCACTTGGCCCCTCCCGAGACCCTTGTAGCTGCTGCAGAGGGTGGGCCCTGGACCCGCCTCACCCTGCAGGCAGGGAGATCCAGGCCAGGAAGCAGGAGGGGTAAGCACCTGGCACTGGCCACACCTGGGGGCCTGAGGTTCTGCGAGGGCCACACATAGTGAGCCCTCCAGTCACCCCCTCCGACCCCCATGGAAAGATGACTGGCGGAGCTGCTCTGCAGCATGAGGCCTGGGGAAGCCACAGGAGGGCCCCCTACCTGGCCCCCACCCTCCCATCCTGACACTGTGCTGCCTGCGTTTACAGATGAGGAACCTGGGGCTCAGAAAGGAGGCACATGGGGCTCAAAAGCCCTGAGAGGCTCTGGGCTCACCAGGGAGCTGAAGGGGCCCAGGTCACTTGCAGCCAGCAGCAACCCCCAAGGGCGCCTGCGGGAAGCACCCCCAGGTGCTGCTCCTAATGGACCGCCAGCAAGTCTTACTTTATAGCTAGAGATGCAGGGGCTGGGGGGTAGGGTGGGGGAGTGAGTCCCCCTAGGCATGAGGCCACGTGATGGCAGGCCTGAATTCTGGTCCTGCCACAGCTGCTCCTGGGCCTCAGTCTCCTCGCCTGCATGGTGAGGCGGGCCTAGCACCCACCCTTTACAGCAGCTACAAAGGTCTAGGGAGGGGCCGGGAGCAGGGCACACCCACCAGAGCCCTCAGTGTTTGTTCAACATCCACACTGCATCTGCCTAGAGGTGGCTTTGATCCCCTCTGTCACGATCACACAGGAGGGAGGCCTTGTCCAGGACACCCTCTCTGGCTGAAGGGGCCCCTCCAAACCCCATCACCCCCTGGTCACCACAGTATGAGCACAGCTCTGGCTGCCATGCATGTCACACCTAGAAAACTCCTACTCACCCTCCAAAGCCCTACTCTATGCTCCTCTTCTCTAAGCAGAGCATAAGTAACAGTGTCTGTGTCTGGCTCAGTCCTCCCACCCCACATGCCCACAGGGGAGTTCCTTGAAGGATGGAGTTCTTTGGGGGGCCCCTAAATCACCCAGCTAAGGGCCAGAAACAGAACAGCAGAGCCTTGAGGAAGAACTGTATGACTCAAGGACCCTTCCTCCAAGAACCCTCCCTGGCTACACTCAGGCCCTGCAGGCTGATGGAACCGCAGTCTGTGTGGGACACCATCACACTACCCAGCCCTAGGCCTGTGTGTCCCTAGAGCTGCCAGAGTTACCAGCACTTGGGCCCAAGTGACCTGCTCCAGGCCTGTGGGGGGAGGCAGGCCCAGGCTGCACAGCTGCCAGGCCGGGAACAGAGCTGCCATTCAGGTCCAGCCTGGTGCCCGGCCCCAGGGGCCTCATCACCCCACCCCAGGCTGGACACTGTGGGAGTGGCAGCTTGGTCCCTGCTGGGAGGGGACCCAGGCTCATAGTTGGCCAGACTGGACTTGCTTCCTGGGAACTGGGGGCCTGGGCTGTGGGACACCCCTCCTGAGACTCAGTCTCCTCATCTGTAAGGTGGGGATGATCAAAGCCCACCTCCCTGAGCAGTTCAGAGGGAGGGCTCGCAAGACCTCTAATGCAGTGAGTGGACTGAGACAAGTGTCTGACGGTGAGGACCAGCAACATGCGGCTACTGCAGGTCAGGGCTACCCCATTCCTCACAGCATTGGCCCCAGCTGCACCTCGACCATCCGGTGTGGGTGGGGCCATCATGCAGTCAGCTGTCCAGAGCTTCCCCATGGCCCCTCCTCCCTGAGTGACCCTGTCTCCACCCCCACCAGCCCCAGCTCTGGGGTCAGAAGTGGGTGTGGCCAGCGCCTGGCAGGAGCCTGGCAGTCAGGTGCTGGGCTTCTGGAAACTTAAGCCCAGAGTGAAGTTTCTTCCCTTTGGAGAGAATGGCCTCGTTCCCCATGTTCCCCTCAGTGTGGGGAGGGCCTGCTGGCTAGGCTCAGGGGACAGTCTGACCACACACTGCTGCCCCCTAGGAAAGGGACAACAGAACTGGGCAGAGTGCTAGGGAGATGTGTGTCTGCCTCATTCTTCCACATGAAAGATGCGACTAAGCCTCCGTTGAGCACCGCTGGAGAAGCTGCTCCCCAAGCTGTGCAGGTTCCCAGGGGAAGAAACAGGCTCAGAAAATGCAAGGTCACGGGGGAGCAACAGTAGACCTTGCAAGTCTGGAGCCCCTCTTCTGAACTTGAAGCTACACTATCGCCAAGCAGACGGCAAAGACCCTGACAGATCCTCCAGGGCTGACACTCGCCTCTTTTCCTAGCCCAGGGCCATCAGAGCTGCCACGGGACGCGAGGCATCAGGAGGGACCATGAAGGCCTCAGGGGTCACAGGGCCCCGCTCCTCTTTCCAAAGGCCCAGGGAAGCAAGGGGTCCCCACGGCCCTGGTACTCACCCGTCGATGATGAGCTGGTCATAAGGGGCCGGCTTGTCACACACCGGGCACATCCAGGTGGGCTTCTTCTCGTTCATCTGGAGGTAGAAGACTGCGTCGAAGCACTGCAGGTGCGCACAGGTCTCCGCACGGCAGGGCACCGACAGCCGCATCTTTACCAGCTGCGGGGGCAGAGGGACGGGCATGAGCAGCTGCCCAGCCAGTGCCACCCACCACTGGCTGCCCCTATGACCTCATGCGCTGACTCACCGGGCAGATGAGGGAGACCCGCACGCCCGTGGTGGCGATCTCACTGTCAGGGTCCAGGCGCAGCTTCTCTTTGACTGTGGGAAGGGGTGACTGATGTCAGCGGGGAGGAACAGGGGTGCCTGGCAGGCCCAGGGCTGAGCAGCAGGTTCCCTCAGTGCACAGAGATGCTCGGGAGGGCAGCAGCTAACAGCTCAGTGCCCCACTTCAGAGGGTCCACATGGCAAGTCCGTCACACCCACCTCCCCCAGTGATGGGACACATGTCTGAGCTCCAGGGCCCAGGACTATGAGGAGCAGCTAATGTTAAAGAGCCCTGGGAAGTGGCCGCTCATTTCTGACAACAATCTGAGTGCACACAAGAGGGCCCCCTGACAAGCCTTCCCTTTCTGGAAAGACCCAGATGAGCTGACAAAGGTCATCTGCCGTGACTGTTCCTTCTGATAAAAATTAAGGCCTCCAAGAGCTGGGAAGCTTCAAGGCCGGGAGCACCCTCTGGGGGCCCTTTGGGGGCTCACAGGAGCGAGCCCATGAGATAGCTCCCGCTCAAGCCTGCTTCTCTCACAAATCAGAAGACAGTGGGCGCCAACCACAAAGCTACCTGACTATGAGTACGCGAGGTGTAAAGGGGAAAAAAGCCTGGAAGGAAATGGCGCACTGCAGCCCTGGGGACGGGCCTGTAGGGGGCGAAGGGAGCTGGAGGACTGCGCCTAGGCTCGCACAGTGGAGGGTACTCTGCTCTTCCCTCCTCTGCACATGGACTGTGCCCCTGCCTCCTCCTCCCACCTGGGGCTGAGGGCGGCCGGCCCGTTTGTCCCCGACCCTGGAGTGCCTTGCTGTTCTCAGCCACCCTGTGGCCCCTCTCTCTGGCTGAGAAGCACTAACGAAGGATAGACCCCGAGGCCCTGGCCCCTCAAAAAGACCCAGAGCAGCTGAGAGTGGATCCAGCGCACACCATGCTTCACAGCAAGGCCCTGGTCCTCCTCCACATGACAGAGGGAGGGCGTGTGCAGCAGGAGGGGTTCTGGTGAGACACACAACAGGACTTTCGTGCTGCGAGCAGAGAGGAAGCCCAGCTGCCCTAGTAGGCAGTCAGCTGTCCCACACACCGTGACGCCACAGTGCTGCTCCTCTTGGCTGCTCGGTGAGGAGTCAACCCAGGGCCTATGACCCCTGGGGCCCACAGTGCCTGGATGACCCTGTCCAGCCCCACACCAAGCCCAGTGTGGGGAGCCCACCTCCTCTGCTCAAGTTGGCCATTGCCCCCTCAGGGAAACAGGCAGATGGGGGTAGGGTTGAAGAAAGGGCCCTTTGAAGAAAATGAGGGGACCAGGGCGGTGCCTAGGCTGAGGCCCTGGGGTCACAGGGCCCTAACTCTGCCACGCTGGCCTCAGTGTCTCCACTGGTCAGACTGGGACATGGCCAGGCCCTGCTGCCCAGATCTGCATAAGGATGGAGTCGGAAGCCAGCCCACCAGGGCCTCCAGGTGACCAGGGAGGGAATTCCCAAGCCACTTATCTGCCCATCTAAGCTATCATTTTGGGCTTTTAATGCTCTATGTATCCCTACTCCCTTTAACTGGTTTAGGAAAAAAAAAACCCAAACTGAACAGTCTCAGCATCCCTGGTCAGACTTTCATCTTCAGCCTCTGAGCGCTGACCTCGTGCACCCTGTCTCTGTACATTAGCCCAGAAGCACCTGCCTGGACCACTGATCACAGGGGTCCTCCCTTCCCCAACAGGCCCTTCAAGGCCCCTTGCCCCATGGACCCCTGTGCCCACTCACTGAGCTCTGGCCTGTCCCTCCTCAGAGCCTCTGCACTGACGATTCCCGGTCTGGCTCCCCACTTCCTTCTGCGCTCTCTAGAGACCTCCCAGAGAGCCCCAACCCCAGGTTGACAGCTGGACCCTGGGAAGGCCAGGTTCCTCCATGGAGGGCCCGCCCATAGCAACAAGCCCCAGCAGATTCGGGGATCAGCACGAGGGACTGAGGGGAGCCCCACCCAGCAGTGCCAAAAGCCCCAGGGCTCACCCAGTGCCTTGCACAGCTCCGGGTGCTTGACCCCGATGGTCTTCAACCTCTGCAGCAGCTCCGAGGAGGTCAGCTGCCGCACCAAGTACAAGGCCACGGAATAACTCTGGGGGTGGCGGGGCGGGAAGGGGCGATTTAGTCAGGGCCAGGCTGCAGGGGCAGGCTGGGCAGAGGCGCTTGGGCAGAGGCAGGCGGGTCCGGCCACTCACCTTGCCGTAGTTGCCCCAGGTGACAGTGATGCGGTTGGTGGCCGAGGACAGGTACATGAGGTGGGTGAGGTTGATGGGGCGGCACGGCCTCTTGGGCTCCACTCCAGGCTTGTTTGAGGGGTAGTAGCCCTGGGGGCAGATGCGCCGGCTGCGACCACCTCTAGGTGCTCTGCCCCCCGCCCCCAGCACTTGGCCCCACCCCACAGCAGACCTGGCTGCTGGGCATCCACTCACCGGCACTGAGCAGTAGCTGTGGTTGACCTTCACGGCGATGTTGGGTGGGTACTGGTCTTCCTGAGGGCTGCTGGTGTCTGAATAGCAGATTCTGCAGAGACAATGAGGACCATGGGGTCACAAGCACCGTGGGCAGGGGTGGGCCTGCTAGGAGAGGTGGGCAGGACAAATGGGGGCCTAGGGGGAGACGACATGACCTGTGTCTGGTCTGGCCTGACAGGGGGATCTCAGTGCTAGACTGTATAGGTGTGGGGAGGTCCTCATGGACCCAGTGTCTGGCCTGAGGCGGGGGTGG